>JAQHUG010000269.1:166354-179834 GCA_028555095.1 Dicrostonyx torquatus | reverse complement strand
GCAGTGCCAGCGTGAGGAGCTGTCACACTGCATACATAGTCACGGCAGTGCCAGCGTGAGGCAGCTGTCACACTGCATACGTTGTCACGGCAGTGCCAGCGTGAGGAGCTGTCACACCGCATACGTAGTCAGGAAGCAGAACGATGAATGTTTGTTCTGAGCTTGTTTTCTCCTTTTCCTAGTTTCATTCGTTCCAGACTTCAGTCCACAAGAGAGTGCTGCCCACATGAGAGTACCTCTCCCACCCGTGCTAAACCTCTCTAAAGCACACTCACAGACACACCCAGGACTGTGTCTCCCAGGTGATTCTAAAGCCAGGCAAGTAGATGATAAAGATGAAGTGTCAAAAGCTCACGTCTCCTCCTTACTGGTTCTTGCTACCTCTTCTCACAGTAGTCTTCTTTTCTGCTTCCACTTACCCCAACATCTGTTCCCAGATTTTCCTCAGCCACACCCAACAAATTAACCAGGAAGGGGGCTTTCTCTTTCAACCAGCTTGACACCCCTCAAGAAGGAGCTTCCATTAACTCAGTGCAGTTTTTGTCTGCAACGGAGCATAAATCCAAATGAGGATGAGTTTTTTCCTAATTTGCATATGAAGGTATGGAGAGGGGTGGAATTATTTGCCCAGGTCAAAGAGTAGAGCTGGAATTTGAACCCAAGCTTGCTCAATTCCACAGCCAGTTCTTTCAAATGCTGTACACCCCTCCCCCCAAACCACCCAGAAAGGCCATTTGGCAACATGCAAGTATGTGGCAACAGCCTGCACCATAACCTTAGCCAGCTGTCCCTCAGAAATACCAGTGCTTCCAAGGGACGTGGGCAAAACAGCATGAATTATTCAGCACAAATCATCAGTCCCATTATAGAGACAATGAAATAAACACAAGCCGCCATCTTCTACGAAGGGTGATTTTCCTGCTTGTTTGAGAGGCCATATTTTTTTTATTTCATTTCTTCACTCAGGTTGTCTATGCACACAAGCTCTTAGACTCGCTCCTACTTGGAATTACAGGATGTAATGACTCTGTGCATAATGGGATGTGTTCGACGAATATTTAATAATTAACTAAATGAATGACAGTGTTTGTTTCAGCAGCGTGCGGCAGATGGTGGGTAGTGGGAGGTGTAGAGGCCACAGAATGGGGAGTTAGCTATTGTTGAAGACATTTTCATCTCAATTCCAGTTGAGCCCAAAGAAGGTGGATTCAGTCTTCAATACTTAATAACTGCCCCACAGATCTAAACCCATGCCCATTTTATCGCTCTTCTATGAAGGCAAATTTATTCAAAAGGACTAAGAGTTTGCTTTTGTTGCTTTTCTTTTGTTCCCAAAGAAACTCCTTACTTACTGAGTTGTTTCAGACCCTAGCAAAAAAATAAAAAGGAAGAAAGGAACTTTCAAATGAGAGTGAGTCGAGCTTCCGTAGCTCTAAGATCAGTTTTGAAGACGTCAGGGAAGGAATACCCTACCTGGACAAAAGCTCGGGACCAATGAGGTGAAAGCCCTTACCACGTGAGCCTAACAACTGAGTTTGATTCCCGGATCCTACCGTAGAAGGACAGAATTTACTCCCTAGAGTTGCATCCAATCTCTACATAGATGGCATGGTATGCACACACCTGCATTCATATGCACACATTGTACACAAATAACAACATTAACAAAATTAAACATGTTAACTATTGCTATTAATTAAAATCAAAGGGGAAGTATCAGAGGCTGGAGAAACGTCTCAGAGGCTAAGAGCATATACTGCTCTTGCAGAGGACCCACCAAGGTTCCCAGCACCCCCACCAAGTGGCTCACAGCCGCCTGGAACTCCAGCTCCACACAGATCCAAAGCCTCTGGCTTCCATGGGATCTTGAACTCAAGTGGACATATCCACGCAGAGGCACATCCACACACATAATTAAAAATGAAAGAAATCTTTTTTTAAAAAAGATTTATTTATCATGCATACAATGTTCCTCCTGCATGTACACCTCCATGCCAGAAGAGGGCACCAGATCTCATGACAGATGGTTGTGAGCCACTACATGGTTGCTGAGTATTGAACTCAGGACCTCTAGAAGAGCTGCCAGTGCTCTTAGGCTCTGCGCCATCTCTCCAGCCCGAAAGAAATCTTTTTAGAAAAAAAAAATCAGTCCTTCCTACACATCGCTGCTGTAGCCTATGTAATCAGCACAACAGTTCCTGTGTGCTGGTTGTCATAATTTATAAGGCACAGAGTCACAACTCAAGAAATATTTACAAAATGTTTATTGGCAAACCTTTAAATCTTGAGACTCCAAAGTGAAATGTTACATTAGGGGTTCGTTTCAACATGGGAATTTGGGGACGCACAAACATCCAGCCCACAGTGAGTTCCTAGTGTTGATATCCCCTCTCAGCCAAGCTCAAAGAGGAGAAACTTGCAAGCTCTAATGCCGAGGGCTAGAGTCTGGTTCAAAGGCCCAGCTCTCAGAACTTGTAACTGACTGGTGGCCGGCAACCTCTCTCCTAAGTAGGACGACTTGGGTCCTTCCCTAGGCAAGGTCACAGAGGCTGCCTTCCAAAGCCTCATCCAGTCAGAGGGGTGACTTCTTTAACTCACCCAGGGGATTCTTTAGCCTCCGTTAGTGGCTGACGTTAAAATGTTCCTTTGTGCACCCTTCTATTTGGTGAGAGGATAGAAAATATATGTCTGAGACCGTCTAGATTTCCATCTTCATCTCTTCATTTAAACAACAGTAACAGCCAGGCGGTGGTGGCGCAGGCCTTTAATCCCAGCACTCGGGAGGCAGAGGCAGGCGGATCTCTGTGAGTTCGAGACCAGCCTGGTCTACAAGAGCTAGTTCCAGGACAGGCTCCAAATCTACAGAGAAACCCTGTTTCGAAAAAAAAAAAAAGTGAAACAGAGGCTATAGAGGAAGAGTCCCCTTTACAGATATTTGTGAGAGAAAGCTACATGGGATTGAGAGGACACTTGTTAGAGAACAGGACCCACAGCAGAGCACTGGGAACTGAACTCAAAAAAGACATTCTTAATTTCAAAGGCTTCCCTGATGTGTGTCAGGCCTTCTGAGTACCCAGCATGTATGTTCCTCCTCTCAGCCCTGAGTCATGTTTCTCCTAAAGCCTTCAGCCGCGATTTCGATCCTGGTGACATCCAGGAGAGAGGTACAACCCACACAGAGAATGAGCACAGCCTGGCACAGTGCTGGCCACTGTGACGAAGGCAGGACAGCCCCAGGTGCCCTCACCGGTGACTCCTGCTGTTCTGTTTGGGGCCAGAGAAAAAGGAGACAAAACTGTTTTCCAGGATCTCCAGCTATGAGGGGTGCCGTCCAAATCAAAGGCAACCTGGTGAGGAGAGACACCCAGGAAGCATGGGAACGCATAATCGGTGCAAAAGAACAAGACTAGCAGATGAGAATGTTCGAGAAAATACATCTTTTGACATCCTGCTCCAAAACAATAGGCATGTTATTTCTGAAGGAAGAAAATAGTCATAATAAATGGTTTAAAAGTAAACACATGCCTTTAATCCCAGGTGATTAAGGCAAGGAGGACCGTCAGCCTAGGACACAGGGTAAAACCCTGCGCAAGAGAATTGAGAGACGATGGTGGAGAGAGCTAGAAACAGTTTTACCGGGCAGAACAGTATGGGAGGCAGGTGGAAGAGTGTGCAATCCTCTGCTTGAACAAAAAACAGAAACCGAAATCCGCAACCGGAACCGAGAGGCCGGACGCAGGCTCTGCATCAGCACATATAGTATAAGAGGCCACGCCCCAGTAGCGGGTAACTATAGCAGAAGAGGGGCACCGGTACTATATCCAACAAGGGCCTTAGCTAATGTTGGGGCCCCAATAATCAGGGTATGAGCACGGACTTGAAACAATGTATTCTGAAGGAAACACAGGAAAAAGAAAAACAGGAAATGAGACTGGATGGGTGCACTTGTGAGCGCTTCCCCGTTGCAGGCTCCTGTGGCTGAGTCCCTCAACAGGGGCTCTGGAAATGCATCGAACACACATTACCACCCTCCCAAGGGAGGGTCAAGACAGTCGTGCGTATGTGTGCGTGTGTTGTGTGACTGCGTGCATGTGTGTGCGCGTGTGTGGGTGTGTTGTGTGCGTGCGTGCGTGTGTGTGTGTCCATCAACACTTGCCCATGATGGTTCGACCTCCTGTTGAGGCATTAATTCCCAGAACTGTTCTGCTCAGAGCTCCAGGTGGCCGCAGTGAAAGCAGTCCAACTCAGGCGCACTGAATCTCAATGGGAATAGAAGCAGGGTGTGTGGATAGCTCTTGGGACAGTTTCATTGACAAAGATCGGGACTCCGGGTTCTATTCTAAGTGCAATAAAGTGATGCACTGATGTGTTCAGGGCATTTGCAGCTCAGCATACGATGGCCGTTCTTGCTGCTGTGTAGAGAATGATGGGAAGAAGGCTAGCAACCTAGAATGAAGGTGTCATTCATCCCAAAGCCCTGTGGAGTTTAAGGCTAAGCACTTCTTATACTTGTCTCAGAGAGGCTAACCCTGCTTATCTCAGAGACACTGCAGCTTCTAGCCACCTGCCGCCAGAGCTTCCCTCTTTGCTCCCACGTGGGCGATCAATCTCATCTGGGACCATTTTGTCCTGGCTTCCAAGGAAACACCTAGCCCAGGCTTTTCTTTTACTAAGTAATCTCATAACCTGCATTTATATGAATATGAGGCATCATCTTGTCACGTAGAAACATTCTGTATTCACGGGCAAATGGAAGACTTGGAGAAGAATTTATTTATGCCTTGAAAAGCAACATGAAACCAGTCAGTCCATTCAAATCTTGGCCTTCCACTTACTTCCCATGTGACCCGTGACAAACCGCTGAAGGTTGCCAAGGCTGTAAAATGGAGATGAAATTCCTTTCACTAAGACTTCAGGACAATAACTGAGATATTAGAAAGTACCTGGCACATAATGCACACCAATAAATAGGCACATTTTGAGACTGTTGATATTTATGTACAACAGACATTCGAGTTTGTCCTTACCACAGAGTATCCCTGACAAAAGAGAGATGTCAACACGAGACAGAGCCAATGCGCACCCACACATGCATCCCCACACTTTGTTTATTCTGATGATCTGCCTGGTTTCAAGAAACTCAGGCCAAGGTTTTCTCCCATTATTCTGGAGAAGAAAGAAAACCAGGCTGAATACAATGTTCCCTGAACGTCTAAGAAATCATTTGCCTATTGTCTGAGCACTTCAGACTGTCAGGTGGAGAATGGCAAGCAAAATTTAAGGAATACTGAAAAATGCCTCATATGCCAATGTCAAAGTCAAAGAGGAATGTTTCAGATTTATTTTCAGGCCACTGTATGGAGAAAATGGTGACTTTCCTGGAAATACAAGGGCTGTGATGGGCAAACATTATACGATGTCAAGGAAAAGGTGCCGCTTGCTCCCTCCCGCCCACCGATGTGAACAGCGTGACTGACGGAAATTCAAAGCTAATGGTTTGCCGGTTATGAGCTCCTCAGCAAAAAGAGAAATTAGAAGCTATTTGGGATTTGCCATTTGTTTTCGTTTGTTTGTTTGTTTGTTTTACTTATGCCCATTCCCTGGTGACTACTATTTAAAATGGGCCAAAGGTTGGGACTGGAGATATGATTATAATATTTTAAAAAAAGAAAACTTAATGAGACAAGTTCCACAATCCTTATTTAAACAAAAGTAGAATATCAAAATACTGACCAACATATATATGATTCTCTTAACGGGCTTATTTTGGAAAATAATCAACCCCTGATGCCCCTTGTCCCTCCTTGACGATCACCCTCATGATCACCAAGCTTGAGAGTGTACAGTCACTTCTGTGACAGATGGTTTAAAGAACATCAAACTCAGAGTCAGGAGATTGCATCTCTGACCCTCAACTTCGTCATCAGTAAGCAGGGCTGCTGAGGTATAACCAGAAACCTTTGATCCTAACTCTCCTATGCGTCCTAATACGATGAAAACTGATCCTGTGTTCCCCACTGAAAAGGGAAAGATGGCATTTAAGGGTTAATAGATCTAGACTCACCCATAAGCTAAGGAGACACCTATGAGGGATTTTTTTCTTAATTAGGATAATTAAAGTGGAAAGAATGAGGTGTGAGGGGAAACTCTTTGCTTTTCACTAGGTTGCCTTAACATCTTGCTGGCAAATTCATCAACCATGTTTGCCTTCTGCTGGCACTGGAGCTTCTTTGGCCACTGCCATCCTTCACTGTCTTAAAAACCTAGCTTCTTTGACCTTCCAACATGGACTAAATACAAGCAGCTCTCCAGGAATCCCCCAAGCCTTCAGGGCCAGGTGGGGTGTACTGAGAATCCAGCCACGTGGGCATCCAGCCATGTTGACATCCAGCTACATGAACATCCAGTCATGTGGACATCCAATCACATGGACATCCAGTCACATGGACATCCCATCATGTGACCATCCAGCCATGTGAACATCCAGTCATGTGGACATCCAATCACATGGACATCCAGTCATGTGGCCATCCAGCCACGTGAACATCTAGTCAATGT
Organism: Dicrostonyx torquatus; assembly: GCA_028555095.1. Taxonomy (NCBI): domain Eukaryota; kingdom Metazoa; phylum Chordata; class Mammalia; order Rodentia; family Cricetidae; genus Dicrostonyx; species Dicrostonyx torquatus. The sequence goes on along the minus strand of JAQHUG010000269.1, from coordinate 173,276 downwards.
GGACATCCAGTAGTTCTGAGTCTGTCCAGTGTGAAGACAGTCAGTGCTGGACCCTATTATATAAGCCAGTCTTTAAAAAAATCCCCTTTTAATGTGTATTTGTTTTTAACAATTCTGTCCCTTCAGAGAAACCCAGCCCAGAGAGTGGGAATGCAGAGTGGGAAATCGGAATGATTCTCACTCAGCTCTCCAAAGTCAGTGAAGTTACACGCTCTAACGGAAGAATTGGGCATGGAGTAAAACTCCTACCTCTATTTGAAAAATGAAGAACAAAGTTGAGCTCCACTTGTTAAAATATCCAGACTTTCTCCCACATACTCAGCTTCCACAGTAGTTCCCCCATCACTCCAGTATCATCAGCAACACTGTAAGCATCTTTACGGAGAGCCAGCAACTTTAGCATCTCCCATAGTCTTATGTCCGTGCTCAATGCCTCCCTTCCTGTTTCCTTCCAGGTGTCCTGCCGCTGCCCACTCAGCATCCCCTCTCTTCTCGTTCATAGCTGGCCTCTCCTTCCACTAGCTCCATACACCCCTACGGTGTTTCCGTTGTGTGGTCTGTATGTATAGGAGTGGTTTTTTTATAACCGGGTCTCTTACTGACTTGGGATTCAGCTGATCATTGAGCCTCAGGGATCTTCCCTTATTAACCTCCCCACTGCTGAGTTTACAACCACATCCTACCAAGGTCAGTTTTTATCACTTAGGTTCTGCAGGGTCAAACTCAGGTCCTTGTGCTTGCAAAGCAAGCATTTTGCACACAAAACTGTCTCTCCAGTTCCAGTGTGGTATTTTCATATGTTCTTTGTCCGCGTTTGTTTCTGATCCTCACTGTCCTCTTCACTGATTGCCCACAGCCCCTGCCTCCTGTTGGTGAATTGGAAGGTTTTCTGTTTGCTGTTGTTTATAGGTACGTATATGTGTTATGTGTCTGTGTTGTGTGGTATGTATGGTTATATACCTGTCAGTAATGGCATGTGTGATGTGCTCGTGGTTCTTTTTCAGAACAAATTGCTATGACCCTTGTCATCCTCATTTTAAAGAGATGCAAACTGAGGCCACCCTGAAATTAAGGAACTTCCCAAACCCACTGAGAAGCCAGAACTGGAGGTCAGTCTTAGGGAACCAGATGGGGCTGGCAACCTCAGTCATGCTGCAAACTCCCTCTCCAGGAGCAGGGCAGCAGAGCTGGAGCATAAGTTGTAAATGGCCAAGCTGGAGGATAGATACTCGAGAAGAATCTGCCGAGGGGCCGTAGAGGAGGACCCTTCGTGTGCACATCTGGCTAAGTGGGCTAAGGCAAACCAGTTCACTCCCCTGCACCTCAGCTTTGACGATTGCAAAAACCAAAGACCAGAATAGCTGCCGCCTACCACCTCCAGCTTGTTCCTAAGAGATAGATAAGAACTCTTAGCTATTATATAAGATGCCGCTTTCTCTCCAGCCTCTTGCTTGCTGGCTGCTGTGAAAGCTTCCGAATCTCCTGACAGTCCAGGCTAACCTTTTTCCCTGGAGCCTACTGCCAGGACCCCCTGTTCTCCCATCTTCCGCTCTCGGCCTGTCTATCTGTCTGGCTCTATCATTGACAGACTGGGAACTCCAAGTTCCAAAAATGTTCCTAGCATGATGCATATATTTTAGAACCTCCATTTGTTCCCGCAGAATGACTATCTGACAGCTCAGTTGGACACATTTTTAGGTGTTCTTCAGATTCCGCCCTCAGCCTGTACCTCGCAGGCCCCAAAGGCATATGCTGAAGGCTTTGCCTGCTGTGCAGCTGGCAGGAGGCATGTCACACCTACTTTGTAAGCTTAGGGGGTTTCCTGTCAAGAGCTCCATCTTCTCAGAATTAAGAATCTTCTGCAGGCTTTTGTTGCTTCGGCCAATGACAAAACCTTCCAGACAATACACAAATGTCCTGGAGTCAAAGCGAGCAAATAAAAGATGATTCCTTTTTATTTCCCTTTTCTTGGCTCTGCTTGTGGAAGGGAGAGCCAGCCTCCCTCTCCCCCAGTCTCTTCTCCATGGCGTTTGTTTATTAATGGAGCAGAGCAAGCCTCCACGAGCTGCACCCTTGCTCTGAAGTTCTGACCGTAATGGGAACAGTCACCAGGGGATGTAGTGTCACTGTGGTTACCTAATGATCAAGGACAGCATGCCTGTGAGAGAGTGCAGCCAGGGTCTCTGGCTGTCACCACATGCCTTATTCCGCCTCTGCTCTCTGCCCTGCCAGCAGCTAATTGATTTGTGAAAAGGCTCAGAGGTAGTTTTGAGTGGGAAAGACACTTTATATCTGCTTGTGGCAAATCCTCGAAGGGACAGGAAAAAAAATCCATTCCCTGTCCAGACTCCTCTGTTTGACTCTTTCTTCCATTCAATTCCCAATTAGCTCAAATCCTCAGCACCCAAAGAAGCAAAGGGAAGAAAATTCTTCTGCTAACCCGTCCCTGCCAGGTAAAGAGACAAGTCATGAAAAACCCAGCCTCAGTAGCGGAAATAGGGTACGGGAAGGCAGGCAAGAAGGAAGGAGGAAGGCTCTGTGGGCTTGCAGCCACTGACTTATGAGAATCGCTATATCCAAAAGCCAACAAGTGTGCCAGTGACCAGAGATGAGCGTCACGCATGAGAAGCCAGAATCCTACCACGCCGCCTCCTGGCAGCTTCGTTTGACACACCTGAAGTTAGTAAGCTGGTTTGTATCCTCACGGGGTTAGTCTGCAGTATCTACACATAGACTCAGGAGTGCTGTCTAACTGCTGTAGACCCCTTCCCCCAACAAGGACCAAAGAGCTGTTGGGGCTTTCTTGCTGCCAGAGTGGTAATGGGTCTTGTCTCAGACCTCCCAGCTCAGCTTCTGATTTCAATGCACTTTGCTTTTTCAGAAGCCGTTTGTGAGGGTGGTGAGAGTCCAGGGGCTATTGATAACAGAACGGAGCTTTTATCAAAAGCTGCTCTTGTAAGTGAAGCTGGCATGAGCTCAGAGTTCTTCCCCTCTAGCTCACTGATCTCAGAGTATCTTGGAGAAAAGCCAGTAAAGTCATTCCCGGGGCCTTCTTCCCCCCCCCCTGCAGATATTAAACCTTTGGGGCGGTCAGATTAAGGCTAATTTCATTCATTCACACAGTACTTATTTATTTAGAACCTGAAATGTACTAAACTCACAAAGATACAGAGAGAGGTAGAGACAGACAGAGAGACTGTCTCATCACGTATCTCATGCCTCCTCACAGCTTGTTCTACCTGGCAAGCTGGCTTCAAAACTGCAAACGCAAGCTCCCTTCGCCTCCCAGATACATTACACGTGTGCGCATTACCACATTTGCTTCTTCTTTATGGATCATAATGTCTGAATTTACTGCCTTTGTCAAAAGTCCACTCAGGTTTATTTTTTAACCATTCATTTTAATGCTCGTTGTGCCTAAACAGCCAGTCCATTATTTTGGAACAGCGTGCCAAGAGGTGGTACACGGTGGAGGGAGGGGGGAATCTTATCCTTCCTTGAAGCTCTTGGTTCCATAAGGTGGGGGCAGGGGAGAGAATTCTAGGGCACTGAGCCATTTTCAGCCCTATGACTCTACTTGATTGCTTTAGCCATACTTACTCTGTTGGCTTAGCTATGGTACAACACAGAACATGGTATCTGAGCATTATGTTTTTACCTATTGTTGACCTCAATCAATTCCCAAAGGCAAGTCATAATCAGAAACTAGTCAAATAGCATGGCCGACGATTTTAATTTAAAATGTGGACTAATTGCCACCATCATTGCTTTATGAAATGGAAAGGTGAGTATTTCTTAGCCATTGAAACAGGATTCAAGGGGCTGGAGTGATGGCTCAGAGGTTAAGAGCATTGCCTGCTCTTCCAACGGTCCTGATTTCAATTCCCAGCAACCACATGGTGGCTCACAACATTCTGTAATGGGGCCTGGTGCCCTCTTCTTGTCTACAGGCATACATGAAGAGAGAATACTGTACACATAATAAATAAGTAAATGTTAAAAAAAAGAAGTTAATGTGAATTTAAAAAAAAAGAAACAGGATTCAAATCTATCCTTCATTGTGGTACACACAAACTAATACAAGTATAACTTTCAAACTTGCATCTATAAAATCCTCATTGATTTATAAAAACACTCTATAATTTATAAAACAAAAAGAAGTTTCTCATTTATTTAAATGAACATGCTATAAGATACAGACTCTTCCCTTGGAGGATGGTAGGTGAGAGGAACAAGTTGTAATAGGTAGAAACACAATAGAGGAATGTAAAGACAGACTGATATACAGAGAAGAGAAAGCAGATGGTCAAGAACTCAATGCTGAAATTGGTTTTCTGGGGCCCCTACTTACTTGTTGGTAAGTTCCCAGGCATCAAGGATGTCTAGGGATAAATGCACAGTTGGAAACATAATAAGATAGGTCTAATGGCAGTAGTAAGAAGGACTGAGAGGGGCAGCCACTGTAGTCAACGGGTTTCTTGTGATGGGGATGGCAATGATGGTGAGTTTTCAGAAGACTTGGCTAGTTCTTGGTTAATCAAGACCAGTGCCCTTAACTGTCACCACACCAGTTCCAAGGCTGACATTCCAGTGGCTCACCATAGAGTCAATATACGCCCAGCCACAGAAACAACAACTGACAGTCTGTGGCCACTCAGAGATGTCCTTGAGGCCAAGAAAACAAAGAGGAAGCCCATGGCTCACACCTGCCTTCCATTAATTGGGTTCCAACTGCATCGAGAGGAGAAGCAACAATAACTTGGAGGAGGGTGAGGATGCCAGAAAGGGGAAGACCAAACCCAGAATGAATTAAAAGCAGATGATACAAGTCCCTGCAAGGAAGAGCAGGAAGTTGTTTGTCGGAGAAGGATGGCTATCAGAAAGGAAAAAAATAAAATGGTTGCAATAAATCCTAAGAAAAGCCAACAAAAGAAAATGTTGGACAATGTGTTGGATAAATAGTCCATGATGCTGATCCACCTCGCCGAGCTGTTGCAAAGATCAGCTAATAAAAAATGATTGTCAAGAGCACTGCAAACATAGAAGAGCTGACCAATAATATGAACATTAATAACAAGGGAGGACCTAGGAATGAAACCAATTCAGTCAAGACCACAGATGTTGAGCAACCACATAAGAAATAAAGAAAGCAGATAGGGCTGTTTGGAGGTGGTCCAAGCAAACAAGAACCGAAATGCTTTTTTGCTCTTAATTTTTTAAAAAGAAGACAAGTTTACAGGGTATAAGACTATAAATAAATATTGGCCAATGGGCTCTTGCTTTTCCCTGGAGACAGCTCCCTTTGAAATGACTTCCTGGACCAAGGTGTAAGGGAGTTGAAGACTCCTGCCCTCCTCCCTAGAGCTCATGGTCCAGGACAGGAAGCCTTCCCTCCCTCATCTCCAATGATTTGAGGTTGGAAAAAAAAAAAAAAAAAAAAAAACCCTGGAAGGAATCCAAAGCCATAGTTCATTTCATTCTTTCATCTCCTGCCTTTGCCAAATGCTGACAATTACAAACAAATGTTTTCTTCACACTCTGCTCATTTGGGTTGCTTGTGTGTATGTGACTTGAGAAACACTTTCTAAATCCCCAAGGTGACAGGATTTCCACGTAATGATAATGATTATTTAATGTCATCATCACAATGGGCTGCCTGGGCAAATGAAATGCTTGCTGGGTCTAAAGCATTCACTCAAGTGAAGTAAATTAACACTTTCCAGGGTACCAGATTTCCCGTCGGGGCCCTAAAGAAGGTAATTCATTACCCAGGCTCCTCCACCCCCCAACAGTGTTGTCTACCAGCAAATTCTTCCGCTGCTTAAACTGTCAGGCTTCTGGGCCAGCATGGGGAAGTCCAAGAGAGATAAAACTATGCTGAGAAGGCCCAGACTTGGTAGATATTTTTAGTCATCTGAAGACCAGGCAGGAATGAAAAGCACCATCATCATCATAACCCCTGTGGACGCAGCCCATCTTCTCCAGCACGCTCATCATGGAAATCATCACCTTTGGACCTCACTCTAATTCCTGAGGTACACAAAGCAGGTGTTATCACAGTCAGGATCCAGCTATGGTAGCGCCGAGGGCAAGATGACCTCCATGAAGTAAGCCTTAAAGGCAGGTGAGACAGTACCGCAGGAAGACTGGAAAAGGCCCCCAAACCAATACCATCCAAAGCACCCAGTTGAGGGCTGCATGTGTGGCTCAGTGGTAGATCACACTCTTAGAATGTGCACCAGGCTTCCATTCAGTTCCTAGCAAGGGGTATAGGGGAGGCATTGAAGACCCAGGGCCAGGGACCATGAAAAATCACACAGAGGTAAAACATATAAAGAGGTTTGAGTGTCTCATTGGCTAGACTAGGTTTAAAAGATTATCTACTTGTTGTTTATTTTTTTAAAAAAAAAATTGTCCCCTAAGGCCTTCATCAAGAAATATAGAAAGTAGGACTGTGAAGATGGCTTAGTCAGTATAGTATTTGCCACGTAAGCATGAGGAACTGAATTTGATCTCCAGAATCCACACTGGAAAGCTAGGCATGCTGAACAGGACCGGTCTATCAATTAGCACGCCAATGTGGAAAAGTCTGAAGGGTCCCAGACCTAGATGAAGAGCTACAAGTAACAATGGCTGCTGAAGGGGAATCAGTTTCCTCCAGGGACAAGCTCCTGCATAGGCTGTCCCATTCCAAGTAGTCAGTCCTGGACATGTGTACATACAAGCAAGGGTAAATGAACTCAATGGGGTGTGTGTGTTTGTGTGTGTGTGTGTGTGTGTGCATATATATACATTTGCATATATAGACAACAGTAACAAAGAGGAAGGGGTCATGAATTTGGGAGGGAAGACATGAGAGGAGTTGGAAGGGAGGGAGAGGCAGAAGTTATGTAGATACAGTACTCAGATCTGAAGTTCTAAA
>JAQHUG010000269.1:150894-165689 GCA_028555095.1 Dicrostonyx torquatus | reverse complement strand
CACACACACACACACACATCCCTCAGAAAAAAAAGTAATAACATTAGAGTTTAAAAGAGGGTTGGAGAGATGGCTCAGCAGTTAAGAGCATTGGTTGCTCTTCTAGAGGACCTGAGTTATAGTTCTAGCACCCACACAGCTCACACCTGTCTATAACTAGTGTCCCAAGGGATATGATGCCCGTTTCTGGCCTCCATGGGCACCAGGTACCTGTGTGAAGCACAGACCTGTATGAAGGCAAGACATTATGTACATAAAATAAATATTTTTTTAATTTTTGAATTTAAAAGAAGGGTGGGAACTAACCAAAATGAAGGCTTTACTAGTCTGATGTTTTTCTATAAAATATCAACTAACCAAATCTTCACAACAAACCTTTGCAGATCAGTTATCATCAATCCATTTTTTTTACAGCTTCACAGTTGAGAAAACAGATGCAGGGACAAGTTCTGGTCTGAGGTCTCACACCTACTATGTGGTGAGGATGAGAATCAGGGACGTGGCAAGAGAGAGCAGCAGAAGCCTGGGCACTCTAACTGGAATGACATGCCACAGGTTCAGGGCAAATGTCCTAAGAATTTGTGCCTAAGGAGCCCAGGGTTCTCCGCCTACCCAGAGCCTCACTGGATCTTTAAGTCTCAGAGTGGACTCCTAACTCCTAGTGAAGAAGCATCTGCAAACAGGAAGCAACGAGCAAGAGAGTACCTGCTCAGCTGCCCTCCTCACAGCCAGCAACGCCAAGTCCCGAAAGGAAAAGGGCACAACCAAGTTAGGGAGAAGTCGCTCTTTCCTGCAGAAGCAGGGGACAGGGGCAACGTCTAAAAATGCAAACATCCTGGAGGAGCGTGGCAGCTGGTGAGAAGTTTGCAGGAGGAAGCAGGCTCATGCCAGGACGGCCAAGGCACGGACAGGAGGAGAAGAGTCGCACAAAAGGGTCCTGTGGGGAGGCTTGGGGTAACAGAAGGAGCAGTCATCCCCCACTTCTGTCCTAGAGCACCTTGGCCAAGGCACTTCTCTGAGCTTCTGCAAAATCAATCACGATGACTTAAGGAGGATAAGGATTTATGATGAGAGAGAGAGAGAGAGAGATCTTATGAGGCCTGGAAGACAAGAAGGAATAGCATTTGAGCATGGAGTGAGCCCTTCTTTCGCATTAAAAAATACTATTAAAGACTTTTCTCAAACTCCATGAATTCTACCTATCCCATCAGTAAGAATTTCAACCTGAAAAAGCAACAGAAGACAGTTCCATTGGCCTTTTTCTTCACCATAATATGTAGGATGTTTATTCTTTTGACAAAAGAAAAATGAGCCTTTCTGCTTTACATGAAAAAGATTACTTTGGAAGGGAGAATCAATAATGAATAGAAACATGCTATGAGACCCTTCTGTACTAAGAAGTACATATGTGAAAACCTCAACTGAATTACCTTAGGTTCCTCTAACACAGTGGTTCTCAGCCTTCCTAATGCTGTGACCCCTGAATACATTTCCTCCTGTTGTGGTGACCCCAACCCTAAAATTATTTTTGTTGCTACTTCATAACTGTAATTTTGCTAGTGTTATGAATTGTATTGCAAATATCTGATAAACATATGGTCTTAGGTGACCCCTTTGAGAAGATCATTCAACACCCCCCCCAAAAGGGGTCATGACGACCCACGGGTTGAGAACTGTTGCTCTAAAAAGCTTTCACCAACAGAACCCTCATTTCTGTCGTAAATCCAAACTCCAAAGTAGGTTCTGCCCAACGCGAGGCGTGAGTTGTAACACCATCTATAGCACAATGTGCAAATGCACCTAGAAAAGTTCATCGTGTAAGTCTGGAAATGATCCAGAAAATAAGACTTAGCCAGATCCTTGTCGACTGCCTGCTGGAGCTAAGCACCGACTCTAAGTCCATAGCTCCAGAGGTAAGAAGGGCTTTGCTGAGAGCCCTGGGGAAGGAGTTCCTAGGACGCACTCACAGGACTCCTTGAACAGCGCTCAGCATCTCACCATATGGGTATGGATGACCCTAGGGAATACTGTGCTGAATGAAACACTTGAAGGAAGGAGAGAAGAAAGAGAGGAAGAAAGGAAGAGAGAAGAAGATAAAGAGACAGAATCAGAGCCATAGAAGTAGAAGAGAGGCAGAGGAAACGTGAAAATAGGGAACAAAGGTAGCAGGTGCTTGGGTCGTATGGATAAACTTAGAGAGCAGCGTGAGTCTGCAGTTAGAATACAGTAGACTGGAAACCTGCTAACACAGCAAATTAATTTAGATACTTCGGCCACAAAAAAAGCAATTATGTGACTGATATGTTTGCGTGACTGTAGCCACCTATACACACATGTGTACTGTGTGCTTTAAAGTCATCTAATTTTAATGACTAAATAAATACCATCCCATAACATCATACCATATATTATCAACATAACACCAGGAGCTACTAAATAAAGTTTTCAGATATCTTCAATTTCGCTAATCCTCTTATTCACTTATTATTTCGAAAGTCCACATTTCCTGTAAACACACTGCTCACACATACACAGAACTGTAGCGCTTGGCCTTGAGAACAATCCCAGCATGTCCTCTTCTCCCTCCCTGCCCCCCACTTCTCCCTGCCCACTGCATCCTCTCCCCAGGCCACAGTGCTGTCTAACCTCCACAGACTCCATGTGGGTCGAGGGTACTGGCTACAGAGATTGCCCACCCCTCTTTGCCAAATGAGGATAGGGTAGGGCGGACCAGCCGGACCCCAGCTCAGTCTTGTTTTTGCTTTGTCCCATCAACCAACCCATCTGACAGCATTGTACCGTCACAGGCTACTGCAAGTGGACATTAGTTTCCTTTACAGTCAAAGGGAAAGGCCACTGGGCTGCCAAGAGCTAGCAGAAGAGCCGGGAACCCTGTCAGGTTGGAGCAGCCTGCAGCGAAGCCCAAGGGCTTGAAAGGGTCTCCAGGATCCTCCCTAGGACCTCCCACTTAACAGTGAGAAGGAACGCAGGGTGCTGTCATGAGTTAAACAAACCTCCCGTCCCGTGCTGCCGTTAAAGCAGAGAGCCGGCTCCATGCTCTAGTCCATCGGATAGGTTAGCCAGGAAAACGTCACAAAGAAACCTCCCGCGGGCTTGTTTCAAGGTTCCCAGTCAGCACAAACTATTAAAATGAAGCAAAGTCACAGCTTGCTCTCCAGCAAGCCTTATGTCGCACGGTTTCCCGTGCTATTAGGATAAAGCTGATGCAATGTTTGCTGCAGGTGACTTAGTCATCATTAGAAACAGAGAAGGAGACGAACTCTCTGGTTAGTGCTACCTGTGTGCCCCACAGTAAGGCTTAACTCTCTAATTATGTCCTCGATCTCAGCTGTACTCCCCTCGCAGCCAGTGGGTCTGACACTGTGGGCAGAGGCCCGGAGAAGAATTGGTGCAAGCGAGGCTTCCAAACCTCCAAAGCCAGCGCCATCTCCCTCCATTTCAGGACATAAAACAGTTGACACAGCATGACCTTATTAGAAACCACGTGCAATCTAAGGGTCTCCGGTCTCTACCAGCGGAGACAGCCGGCACTGAACCCCTGACAAGCAGTTCTCTCCTGCCCCCCCCCAGGGCCCTTGGCAGCCCATGTCCCCACAGAGCCCCACATCGCGGGTCTTTGCTCAGAGCCGCCTATGTCCTATTCCCTCAGGGAAGGCTTTGCATTTTCCAAGGTAACACCTACCTAATCTCACGTCATCTAATCTGAAAGAGTCAGAGCGTATTTTTTGGGTTCATGCTAGTATGCCTAGAAAATACCATTTGCCTTCTAGAGATCCACGGCCTTCGCCAAAGGCAAGCCAGGAAGGGAGTCGATGTTACAAAGAGTGCGAATCTCAAAAGACAATTTTAAAACTCAAAGCCGCATTGCCTGCTCCTATGCCGGGAAAGTCTCGAGTTTCACAGTTTCGGAAACTACCGATCGCACCTCTATGAATCTTCACTCTGGTGGTGTTGCCTCCCCAGAACTGCAGCTCAGAGGCTTTTGACCTCTCTGAACTTCAGGAATACCAAAGGTTGATGACACAAAAGCGATGATTCGTTTCGGGAAATTTCCTTAACTTAATAAAGTACAACTGTCTTGGGCCTGGGAGGACCGGGAAATGGGTACATTATGTGATATTCCAAAATAATCAATAAAAAAATATTATGTTGGGGGGAAAAGTACCACCACCACCACGCGCTTATTTAAAGTGCCTATGCGTTATGTCTAATTATTTTTGTTTTGATCTACTTTCAGTAAACATAACAAACTACTTCAAAGATGTACAAAAATATTTTAATAAAGAGATGTTCATTATAGCTTAATTTTTTGTATTTCTTGTTTTGTTTTGTTATGGTGGTTTTACTTTGGGTTTTTGATTATTTTTAGACAAGATCTCTTGTAGCCCAAGCTGGCTTCAGATTCAATATGTTGAGAAGGAAGGCCCTGAATTTCTGGTCCTCCTTTCTCTACTTCCTGAGTACTGGGATTATGGGCATGCAGCACCAATACCCATGTTTATGTAGTGTCAGGGAACAAAAGCAGGAATTCACAGGTTAGACAAGGTCTTTATCACACAAGCTGCATCCCCAGCCCTTCATTACAGATATTCTATACATCAATACAATGTAGTACACATATGTGCTAAACCAGTTACGTGCAGTTGCATGCCCACAACCCTATGAACTAGGAGCTGTGGTCCCTGATTTTTGAATGGGAAAATGGAGGTGCTGGGAAGGTAAGTGAGCTTAACCACCTTCAAAGCTTCACAAAGGATCCGTATTTCTGCTTTCTCAGACTTTTCAGTCTTACAATAACTAAACCAATAATTTTTAAAGCACAGCCCCCATACCAGAAACATCATTAATCCCAAGAAACTTGTTAAACACTGCGGGACCCAATCCAAACCTAACGGATAAGGAGCTCCGGGGTGGGTTCTGCGCTGAGTTCAACAAACCCTCCTGATGATTCTGGCAAAATGCAAACTTCCCTGAAGTCAACTATGAATGTAGATTCTCGAAGCTTGGGGGGCAGGAGCCAGCTGTAACCCTCTTTCCTCACACCAGGCCCACGAATCGTTTCTTTTCAGTTAGAAACTTGCCTGCCATTTTATTGCGACCCTAGAGAGATTTGAACTAACAAATGTTGCTGGCGAACGCTTGGCAGGTGCATAACACTAAGAATAGAAATGAGGTAATATAGGCAACAACCAAAGAAAATTCCTCAAACACAAACTCTGGGAAGGCCGCCTGCTGGGTTAGCTTTTAAAGAACAGAGAGGTTATCTCTCTTGGTTATTCCTAATCAGTTCCATCAGCCTGTGTCCTCTCTCTGTAGGACTATGCAGAGAGCTGTTCCTTTAGCGTCCATCTGAACGGGGACAATGGGGACCTCGCCTTTGCTCTGCATTCTCTGCTCCTTCTTTTCTCAATCCCAAATATGATAGGAAAGGCAGCTTTGACCTGAGGGACACCAGCCAGCCCCAGCCTTTCCGCACGTGTTCACAGGACGGCACCAGGCCCGCTTCAGGTGCACTGTGCACCTGCGCCAATGACTCCGTGCCGGAACATCTTCGGGGAAGCAGATTTTTCGTTGTTTGCCTGTGCATCTGTGTATTTGGAGCTCTGATCCATATTAGCCAGGGTATTCCCAGAAGAGTGGAAAACTTAAAAATCCGTGAACATCCTCTGTCTTGAGAACACTGTACTGAGAAGTAGAGGGGTAGCTTCCTCGCTGGGGCCAGGCCAGTGACCTTGACCTTCTCAGATAAGGACAAGAGGTTGGAGCCTACAGGAAGGGAGATGCTCTAGAGTCATGGTTCTCAACCTTCCCAATGCTGTGACCCTTTAATACAGCTCCTCATATTACAGTGACCTCCAATGGTGAGATCATTTTTGTTGCTACTTCCTAACTGTGATCTTGATAGTGTTGGGAATGGAAGGGGGATGTCTGATATGCAGGCTATCTGACATGGGATGCCTGTGAATTGGTCGCGACCCACAGGTTGAGAACCGCTGCGGGAAACACAGAGTTAGCAGTGCCATTCCCGCTCAGGAACCTACGAGCTCCCTCGTGAGCAGGCACTTGCTGGATGACTTTGGGTGATCTGCACTCCTCAAGCCTCGGTTTACTGAAGGAGAGAGCAGAAAGAACACCACAGACCAGGCCATGAGGAGAAGCAAGCTCCGCTCCACCTCACCAGACTGTCCCCGAAGACACTGTCAAGCTGATCCTTTCTGAAGTGATAATAAGAATTTTCTCAGGATGAGAGAGAGCTTACCCACTTACACAAAGAGGAGCTCACCAATGGGGTTAAACTCACTCTTAGCAAGTTTTACAAGCATGCCCCCCAGGAATAGACCCTGATGTAACCTGGGATATGCATATGACTACAAATACTGCAACACAGGGCAAGGCAGGGACCACAGTGTCCTTGTCTGGTTCAAACCACAGGCCTGCCCCTAAAACCTGAGAAGAAGGCCAGGCTCTTCCTCCCCATGGCTACACGTACACCAGCACACCCAAAAACAGCATCACACCACACAGTAATGAGCTAAGCCCTAGCTCACCCATGGAATGGCACACCAATATCCTACAAAGAAGATGAACACCACAGTCCATGCCTGGGTTTTAAGTTGCAAATGTTTTCCCGAAGACATTATTTTTCCCAAAAGGAGAGAGCCCTCTACTGGCGAGTTGGCACTCTGCAGGAAAAGGGCTCCAACCTGGATCGTGTCTGCCAGCTGCTCCTTCCTTGGTATCTGTTTTCTAGTTTCGATCCACGGTGGCAGAAGTATATGACAATGTGATCCGATGCAGGCTGATACCACAAAACACAAATTCCATACACGCCTCAGCCAGCTGTAGTTTACCTACTGGGAACAAGGAAGGGACCACGAGAGGGTTCAAGGAATGTCCCCTGCTCTCCCATCCTGTGGAACGTGTTATAAAAATGTTACACACATCTGCTGAGTGTCACAGAGGCCACAGAGGACAACATTATCCTAGAGGACCACCACCTCCTCCTCCCTTTGGCCCAGGATTTGCTGGACCACCCCCTCCTCCTCCCTTTGGTCCCTATCCACCTTCTGTACCAAGACCTCCACAATCCACAACTCCAACCGGTCCTTTACTCACTGAAACTCCTCTGCCAACACCAGAAAATACAGCTAGTGCCAATATCTCCCTAGATACTCCTATTGCCTCAAATTTCACTAATGATTTATTGAACTTGTGGCGAAGATTAAATGCCCTATGGCAGTTAGGTTGAGATACTCCAAAGCACTGTAAAATTTTGGGATAAATAATCTTTAAATGCTTAAGTAACAGCCCCTTCCCAAGCATTATACAAAATGAAAATAAAGAACTAAGCAAAAAAAAATGTTACACACAGAGGGTTTCATCCAGTAATTGAGACTTAAAAGCATCATACAAATGGTTTAGGAGAGATTTCAAACAGCCTAAATAAATATCCATCAAGAGAAAAAGACCAGTTGACTTGTGGTACATCCAAAGAGTGGAATATTATACAACTTTTTAAAAATGAAAAAGAGTTCTTTACATGGGAAAAAACAATGTATATTTAAGTTCAAAAAAGTTTTTTAAAAAGAAAGGAAACTGTATTTCATATATGTGTGTATACATATATATATGAGCTACCATCTGTATAAAAACTAAGGAATTTATTCATGTCTGCTTCTACCTACATAATGTAAAACATTTCTAAATGTTTATACACGGGACTAATGGTGAAGGTTGCCAATGACTATGCTAAACCTTTGCACATATTAACTTATACCTAACCTTCCCAAAGTCACCCTGTGATGTAGGGACCATTCTTGTCATCCACCATTCAGAGACAAGGAAACTAAGAGACAAAAAATTTACTCACCCCAGTTTCGACCAATAGGATCCTAAATTACATTGACCTATGATCTGGGAAGCCGTTCCAACACAATAATATAATAATAATATTGTGTCCAACACAATAAATATAGAAGCAGAGATTGTCAGAAATATAAAAGCTAGGAATCATACCTCGTTAAGTTTGGGAAAACCCTAACTAGTGATTTCAAACATACATTTCCTTTGGTTAGACAAGCATGCCCTTTGAACACTCATATGTGCTTGTGTGCTTACACACACGAGAGAGAGAGAGAGAGAGAGAGAGAGAGAGAGAGAGAGAGAGAGAGAGCATTCTGTGGCTCCAGGACCAGAGTGTCAATCCTGGCGTGTACTCTAGATAAGGATTACTTGGTCTCTCTCTCTCTCTCAGACCTATTCTCAGTACTTTCCAGACTAAAATACGGAACACCATATTTCTATCCCATGAAGCCTAACTTGCTTCCTATTGTCCAATTCAATCTTTCACTTGGGACCAGAGGCAGGGAAGACTTTTCTCTTCCATGGAAACTTAAGAAGGACAGACTGTTTTCTGCTCTACCTATGTTTCCAGTTTCTCTACATAGTAAGTGAATAGTCTCGTGAAATTTTTTTTTTGGCAAAAGGTATACCTTTGTCTATTCAGGGAGCCAAACAATATCTTAGGATAAGCTAAGCATATATCTTCACCAGCCCTTGAAAAAACAGAACCACTGTGAGTCCAACATCCTGTTCCACCAGTAAACCATTTAGTGTGCCTGGAGCAGGGACCTGCAAATATTCTAGATGCAAATGTTTTCAGAGAAGAATGAGGAATGGCACTTACATGTACTCTTCCCATTCCCTCCTGGATGTGCTCCCAGGTTAGAAGGGAACAACTCTTGAATGTTTCGCCACTGCCCCAAATCTTCTTGTTGCTGTACTGTTTCAAATACTGGAAGCCAAAGACATTTTCCACCTATGTGGTACATAATTTTATTACAAGGTGCCTATAAATGGGTATCAAAGTACAGCTCGCTCTGAAGTTATTCCATGTGTGAAAATTAATGATAGGGCCAGCAAGATGGCTCAGTGGGTGTAAGTGTTAGATACACAAGCCCAAGAATACACATTTAAAAAGCCGGGATACCATGATATCAATATGTAATCCCCTCACTCCAATGGTGAGATGGAAAGCAGAGTCAGAAGAACTGCCCTGAATCTCAGAGACCAGCTCCTGGGGTGCCAAGTGTGGCAGAAAGGAGATTCAAGTGTGCACAGATGGGGAGACTGAGTGATAGAAGGATCCCAATGTTAACAGGGTAGCATAAAAATCACTGGAATGTATGAAAGTGTCGGGTTTTTAAATTTTATTTAGATTTTATTCATTTTTACTTTATGTATATGAGTCTTTGCCTGGATGTGTACCGAGGTACCATGTGTGTGGCTGGTGCCCATGGAGGCCAGAAGAGAACTTTGAGTCTCCTGAGACTGGAGTTAGAGACAGCTGCAAGCCGGAGAGATGGCTCGGCAGGTAAGAACACAGAAACCAGAGGTGGTGATACACATTTGTAATCTCAGCACTCAGGAGGTAGAACTAGGAGGATCAGAAGTTCAAAGCCATCCTCAGCTACAAGCAGGTACAGGGTTTGTGCAGACTCTGTGAAACCCTGTCTCAGGAAAAAAAAAAAAAAAAAAAGGTGTTTTCAGAAGCTATTGAATAACACAGAGAGAAAGAGATAACGTCAATTTTTTTCTCTCTCTTGAAAATGAGGTAAAAACTACAGAGAACAATTTTCCTTTTTGGGAAAATTAGCTCCTCTCTGGTAATTGTCGGAGCCAGTAAGTGCAACCCCGGGGCTTTCAATTCACTTTATCTGTGAAAAGAAGAACAATGCTGGTTTTCTCACAATGCTCTTATAAATGATGGAAATTATTCCAATAAGAAGTGGCTGCTAGAGCACCAGGCATGGTGGTGCACTCCTGTAATCCTAGCACTGAGGAGACGGAGACAGAGGGTCTACAGTTCAGAAGCAGACTGGGCCACTGCAGCAAGATCTTGTCTCCAAAGACTTAAGAGTTGGGCATGTAGCTCAGGTGTATAATGCCTGCCTAGCATGCACAAGGCCCTGGGTTCTGTCCTCAACACCGCAAAAGTAATAAAATAAGAAGAAGGAGGCGAAAGAAATGGCTTGTAAGAATGCTGAGGTAGGAAGGTCAGCTGAACCCAAGAGGTTGCGATTCTTGTACAGTATGCAAGACTCCTGTGAGAAGAAGAGAGGTAGGAAGGAAGGAGAAGAGGAGAAAGAGGCAGGGGAAGAAGAGGAAGAGGAGGAGGAAGAAGGAGGAGGAGAAGTAGTGACTGGTAAATAAGAAACACTCGTTGTTAATTGCACAACAAAATGATTGTATGACCTCTATGCAGTTTTCATAACAAAGACTTTAGAGAAACCAATGTTCTGTGAACGAATAGTGGGCATTTTAGTGGAATTTCTACTTCAAAACTCTACAAATTCCATTTTTCTTTTTAAAAACCAAATCTGGAACTGGAGAGACAGCTCAATCAGTAAAGTGCCTGGTACAAGCCATAAGGGCCTGAGTCAACCCCTAGTGCCTGTGGAGCCCAAGAAAGGTGGCCCCACTTCTACCTTGTCTGACAGAGAGTTTGGAGGTAACTCAACTGATTGACACACATAGCTGCGCTCCCAACTCAGGATGTGGTTGCTTGGTTCTTTTAACACTAAGATGATGTCATTCAATCCTGACAGATGGTCAGGATATGCAAACATACTTCTGCTCCATCTTTTGTAACTATGAGGTCACCTGGGGAGGGGTGGTCTTCAGGACATGTGACCGAGAGCAGCTTTGCTACCTAGACAACAGAATGCTAATGATTTGATGTCTCAGGGTGATAAAGCCATTGACTGATTGAGTTGTCCTTTATATCATGTTAATAAAGTCTTTTGTCACCTTCCCCCATTTATGTTAAGTATAAAAGCTGTGGAAAAATAAACATGGGTGATTTTCAGGATTTCAGTTATCACTGAAATAATACCCTCCAGTATTATTCCATGTTTTCTGTTGTATTATTTTTATGTGTCTTCATATTCTTTACTTATATTTCTAAAATTCCCATACCCCCTACCCTGGTAAGAGGTGATTTTTTGAGGCCAGTCCTCAACAAGTGCTCATGTGAAAAGGTCAGAAAACACTGTGACATGTGCCTGTAATCACACCGTGACATGTGCCTGTAATCACACCGTGACATGTGCCTGCAATCACACCGTGACATGTGCCTGTAATCACACCGTGACATGGACCTGTAATCACACTGTGACATGTGCCTGTAATCACATTGTGACGTGGACCTGTAATCACAGTGTTAGGGAGACAGACAGAACTCTATCTTGTTGGCCAGTCTAGCCAAATTGGCAACCACTAAGTCCAGAAAAAGACCTTGTCTGAAAAAAACTGATGCTGATCTCTGACCTCCACATGTACCTACATCTATACATGTACACACACATATATAAACTCCTACATACACACACACACACACACACACACGTGCGTGCACGTGCGCGCGCACTAAGCTTATCTCTCTTATCTCTATTCAAGGAATTATGAGATTATTTCCTGTGAATAATTCAAGGAAAAAGAAACCCACCTACTTCAATAACCTAAATCATTTTGTTTTGGGGTAAGGGTTACTAAGGCAAGGAAGTTAGACCTGAAACCATAAACTTGGGGCTGCTTTGCTTTGCTATCCACACAATTGACCTCTAGAGACTAGGCATGACCAGAAAGCCCCAGGGATGGCAGGGCAGCCCACCTCACAGGCACAACTACAGTGTAGCTAAGTTCCTGAGCCAGTGGGGCGCCTGCAGGACCTCACCATGACACAGGCAGTGCAGGCTACCACAGCAGGCTCCATGCCAGAAAACATCAATCTGAAGCCAGCACTACACAAATTCCTCAGGCAGACTCTTTCATCTCCCCACCCCTTAACCCTCTTCCAGAACATTCTCTCTGGAGGAGAGTCGCTCTTGAAAGTGTTCTGTCTTAGTTAGGGTTTCTATTGCTGTGAAGGGACACCATGATCATGGCAACTCTTATAAAGGAAATATTTAATTGTATGACTTATATCTCAGGGGTTCAGTCCATTATCATCATGGCAGAACATGGAAGCACACAGGCAGACATGGTGCTAGAGCGGTAACTGAGAACTCTGCATCTTGTACAGGCAACAGGAAATGGCCTGTCTCACTGGGCGTAACTTGAGCATATATGAGACCTCAAAACCTGCCTCCACACTGACAAACTTCCTCCTACAAGGCCACACCTCCTAGTAGTGCCACACCCTTTGGGGCCATTTTCTTTCAAATCATCACACAGTTCCCTTCAATTCTCCATACACTAGGTGTTCAGCCCCCACTTTGAGCCCAATACCAGGCATTCTTGCACTTTGCTTTAAATTTGCATAATTTTTACACTGCTGTCCTTATCTTCCATCTCAACCTCTTTCCACATAGTTCAGTCATGGACATCCCCCTTCTAGGAAGGAACCATCACCCCATAATTCACCACACGTTGGGGTTTCAATTATACAATCAGGGAATCTATTGCAATCATTTCAACTCCCTGGAATCCTTTAACCACCAGTATCCTGGGGGAAAGACCAGCTTTCTAGACAGCCACAGATTCTACTCTTGTTGGCATTGAAACTTCCATGACATTCCACCGTCATAACGGAAATCCATCTCCATTAGTATCCATACCCTCTGCTTTCCTAAAGATTCTTGCTGAACTGAACTTCTCAGTGACTCATCCAGACTGAGGCTTTTGTGTTTTATTTTCTTCCCTAGCTGACTGACTGTTTCAGCTTTTCAAATATTTGCTTCCAATTCAACCCCATTCCTCCAGAAGATAAGGAAGGCCTCCAGAGTGCATGATGAAAAATTACAAAGTCCATCAAGAGTCGATGCAACAGGGAGAAAGAGATGATTCCACACAAAAGAAGGGCATATGTGTTATGAAGGCATTCAGGGCCGGGATGTGGCTCAGTGGTTGAGTGCTTGTCTAGCAGGCACAGGAAAGGCCTGGGCTCTATCTGAAATACTGAGAAGTTAATGAAGCCATTTGATTACTATGGCCTCTTTTTCCCCCAGCATTTTTTATTTTTGTTTGCTTGTTTATAGAAGAAAGAGTTTGGGCTGGGCTTACAGTTACAAAGTCCACACTGGGGGTTGGGTGGGAAGACGTGGCAAGAACAGGAGCCGGTGGCAGAAGACTGAGAAATCATACCTTTCTTCACAGGCAGGAAGCAGAAACAGCAAACGGGGAGGGAGCTGAGGCTGTAAACTCTCAGAGCCCTGCCCAGGAGGTTGGGTATATGTCCTAAGTAAGACCCCGACTCTTGAAGTTTCAGTAACTTCACCAAGCAGTGCCACCAAATGGGGAACTCAGTATTCAAAGACCTAAATGGGAGGGCAATGTTTCTATAACAAACTTTTTTTTGTTTCAGGAACGTGGTAGATGAAAGGGACAGAACCATTGCTATGAAATACAGCTCCAGATTTCCAGGGCTTCACAAAGCCTTCTCGCAGAAGTGCTAAACTGGTCTCTTTGGCATCTTCAGAGCTATTTTATTCTCCGTCTTACAAGAACTCCTTATACTTACGTTAACACTCTGTTCACTTGGCAGGATCTGCTCAAGTCTTGTGCCACGCCTGGAGTTCCCCAGGGCATGGTCCCCACAGCCCTCCCTCCCCTCAGCTTCCCTTCTGTTCCCTGAGAAGAGATAATCAGAGCTCCTCTGGAACTCTGGTGTGAGAATTCTCCCCAACAAACAAAACTGTGGACAGTCTGTCCTTGGAAATATTATCTAAAACAGCAGAGCATTAGACAGAGTCAAAACACTAAAAATAAATGATGGATATGATAAAAACATTATGCAGAGCCATAGTTATTAAACCAGGAATATCCCTCCTCTTATTAATAACTGAGGGAAATAGTTATTGCAGATAAATAACTAGAGCATGCTCACCACTCTTGATGGAAATTGTTTATAAATGGATAGCTGCATTTTTGAACTAGAACATATACCAAATATGTGACAGAGCTATGAATGACTTCCTTTCAATTATGTTTGTCTGCATTTTTTAATGTTTCCTAAGTGGTTATGAATAGCACAAGAAGTCAACCAAAAACTGTGGAATAGTCTTCTCTGGTTGAAAGAAACAACTCCATTGCTTTGTCAGTCATTGCAAACCTTGCCAAGGCTTGATGATCTCTTCTTAAAAGCAAGTGCATTAAAGTTAAATCATAATCACTGGTGACAATGACCTACATTAGGAAGACAGTATGGCTCAGAGCTACTTAGAGAAGAAACGGTACAGGGGAGAGGTGCTCACAGAGACAATGCACCGTGAAAAACACCAGAGATGCTCCAGTACAGCGGTGGGCAAGAATGAGACGAGGTGAAGAGAAGAATGTTGCAGGTAAGTTGGACGTTTACATAACAAGTGTTGATCTGCCTCCTCCATCCCCACTCTCAGAACTCCATTACAGAAAGTACTTCAGGCAGCCGAGACTTGAGGTTCACTCTCTGGGGAAATTAAAGGGAGGAGAGACTGCAAACTTGAAAACACAAAGCTCTGTACAGTACAGATCAAGACTCAGGGCTGAATTAGTGCACAGTGGCTGAAAGTACACACAGGAAATGGTTCAACTACAAATCTTTCTCAGCTCCGCCAAACACCTGCAAGAGAGTCTGGAGATAAAAGACACTTCTGAAGGTCCACTGAAAAGAAGCCTTATTCTTCCTTCCTTCCCTCCTTTCTTCCTTCCTTTCGTCCCTCCTTCCTTCCTTTCTTCCTTTCTGTGAAGGTGGGTTTTTTTAATTTTTATTTTTGGTTTTTCAAGACAGAGTTTCT
>JAQHUG010000269.1:138598-150109 GCA_028555095.1 Dicrostonyx torquatus | reverse complement strand
AAAAAAGTACTTCCCCAGTCACCATGACTTCTAAGAGCTCCTCAGCTAGAGGCGGGACCTCCTAGAGCACCTGCCCCCCTCCTTTGCTGGAATTTTTTATGGGTTGGTCTTAGGCCGGTCTTGTGTAGATAACCAAGCTTCTGTGAGTTCATGTGTGCAACAACCAAAGAGAAGTCCTCTTATTAAGCTTTGGGGATCCCCCCATCAAGCAGGTCTCCTGACACAATGATCCAAAGGCAAATCCTCAACCACTCAACCACCCTTCCCCAAGTCTGCCTAGCTTCTAACTAGCTTTTCAGGTCCTAGGTGGGCACAGCACAGCAGAAGTCCACCATTGAAAACATGTTATCAGCAAACCACCCATGTGTTCTAAGTAGGGGCAGTCTCATGCCAGCAAACATAAAGGAAACTAGGAGAAGGTAGACATGAGCAATGGAGTTCCAAAAGGGAGATCTAGATGACAGATCAAAACCGGCTCCTGTTTTTAAAGCCTGGCCCCGGCTTCATGACAAAACCTCAATTTTAAAAATAAAAGAACGTCTTAACCCGACAGTCATGAGATTCATTATGGATCTGGAACAGTCTCAAAAAGGAATAAGATATGAGATAATAAGAGAAGTTCCGCTGTATCTTGGTAACTGTCTCCTGACGGTCAGCGTGCCACTTTGTAGTTAAGTCTACTTTGAAACTTCTGATAGATTTTTCCCACTCCTTCAAAAGCCAAGGTACAAGAGCATGTTTACACGCATGTGCACTGACTGAGGGTCTGGATGCTAAAAACTTCAGCCTCAGGACTTGTTGTTTTGATATCCTTCCCTTTCTAGAGTTTTCTAGGAGCTCATGGGTGGGGGGAGTACCCTACAAGGGAGACTCCAACCACGATTTAGGAGGGGAAAGGGTCACCATGCTCCATGATGCGCCACCCACCTCATAAATATTCATTTAAAATGTTGACACCTACAACAAAAGCCTATTACGCTCTTTGGAATGTTTGCTCTGTTTTATTTTATTAAATAAACTTCTGCTTCAACTTCCTCTGTTTTTCAACTGTGTTCTTTCCTTCAAGAAGATAAAGATTTTCTACCACATCTACGACATGCCCCAAGAATAGCACAAAGATCTATCTTACAATAGATCTTAGATGGCACAGCTTTATCGTCCAGCTCTCTCCTCTCTGAGGACAGTGGAGTGAGACAGAGGCACCCTGAAGCCTCCTCTGGGATAAAGCAGCTCATGAGTGTGGAGAATACACTGGGAAAAAGCGAGAGCCTCCGCGCCTCCACACTTCAGCGCCATAGCCGGTCCAGCAGGTCCACGCAGCTCAAGACCAGAGTTGATCTCAGTGACAGGAGAGAGAAGGTTCATTGGACGTCAGGAAAACTGTCTGTCTGTCTGTCTGTCTGTCATCCTTGACTGATTTTTGTTCATGACTTCAAAAAAAAATCATTCCAGACATCAAAAAGAAAGATTTTTTTAAATTCTTTTTCTCATTTCTGTCTCATTTAGTGAAATACATCTTTTTCAAATAAGGCAACACGCCCCTTCTCGCTGATTCAGACCTTTCTTGTGCTTTAATGTCATTGTTGGAAACCAGCTGGGTCATTTTCAATTTTATTTGCTTTGGGATTTTGAAACATGAATTCCTAGCAATTTGCTCAACAACAAGAGCTGACAAACTGTGGGACAGAGAGAAAATCCGGGAGCCTGTCTCAGTCAAGTTTCACCAGCACACAGCCACACCCCTCTGTGCAAGGACTGCCCATGGCTGCCCTCTGCTTTGAGTAGTCGGGTTAAAGAGTTAAGACAGACCTGTGGAACCAAAGGCAAAGCTAAATTTGCCAGCCCTTGCTCTAACAAAAAACTTTTAAATACTCCTGAAATATGTTTTGTTGTTGCGTCTGCTTTTCCAGCTCCCCTATCTAAGTTTTTTGCATAGTCTTAACTATTTTGCAAAGGCACTGTCTTCATATTTTATTGAGTTCTCCTGGAGGCATTTGGGGGATTGTGAGATACATTCCCAAAGAGTTGTTTGAATTAGTGCTGACTGATAGAAGCATAACATAAAAATTTAAATATGTAACTTTAAATTCTCCAGTCTCACATTAATGAACGTGAAATCAGCAGGTAGAAGGTCCTAGTTTGCTTTTCTGTGCCTCATTCATGATATGCACTGACCACCTGGGACCACCGGGCCTCTAGGAAAGCATCTAAAAGGAAAAAGAAATGCCTGGAATAAAATCAAAACCATTCTGAAGAAATCAAGATCATATTTTTAAATATGATCATTATTTCTTCATTAGTACCTTCAACAGACTTCAAAAGCCACTGTATAACATTGGACATGACAATAACTAGCTGAAATATGTAAAGAACTTCAAAACTAAACATGAAAACCTCTTATTACCCAATCAATAGGTGGCCTGATGAACTGAATAGACATCTCTCAAAGGAAGAAATACAATGACAGTAAATACTAGAAAAAGTGTTCAACAACATTAGCTGATGTGGGATTCCCCTCTGTATGCTGTGATTACCATTGATTAATAAAGAAACTGCTTTGGGCCTATAGCAGGGTAGACAAAGCTAGGCAGGGGGAGGGGGGACTAAACTGAATTCTGGGAGAAAGAAGATAGAGTCAAGGAGACGCCTTGTAGCTGCCAGAGGGGAAAGATGTGAGCTGCCAGCTGGAACCTTGCTGGTAGGCCACAAGACTCATGGTAAAATGTAAAACAATAGAAATGGGTTAATCAAACATATAAGAGCTAGCCATAAGAAGCTAGAGCTAATAGACCAAGCAGTGATTTAAATAATACAGTTTCTGTGTGATTATTTCAGGAGTCTGGGCAGCTAGGAATGAACAAGCAACCTTCTACTACACTTAGCCATAAAGCGAATACAAGTTAAAACTGCTTTGAGATTCCATCTCATCCCAGTCAGAATGGTTGTCATCAAGAAAACAAGTGACAGCAAATGCTGGTAAGGATATGGGGGAAAAAGGAGTCCTCATTCACTGCTGGCAGGGTTAAAGACTGGTGTTGTCACTATAGAAGTCAGTGTGGAGGATGCTTCCTCAAATAAAGTTAAAGTAGAATGACTATGTATTCCTGGGTAGACACCATAAACACCTCCCTGCACATCCATGGCTATTGTCACACAATTCACAATAGCTGGGAAATGAAACCATCCTAGCTGGCCATCAACAGGTAAATAAAGAATTGTGGTGTATACAAACAATGGAATAATTTTTCAGCCATATAGAAAAGTGAAACTTGTGGGAGAATGGTTGAAACAGGAGATTATTGTGTTATGTAAAATAAGCTAGACTCAGAAAGACAAACACTGCATGTTTTATCTTCTGTCTGGATTCTAGCTCGTGTGTGTGTGTGTGTGTGTGTGTGTGTGTGTGTGAGAGAGAGAGAGAGAGAGAGAGAGAGAGAGAGAGAGAGATGAAATTAGAAAAGGGAGGAAGAGATTTCAAGGATGGGGAAAGATAAAATAATGGAATACATGTGATGTAAAAGCAGAAGAGAACAAGAGAACATTATTTGGGAGAGGACAAAGAAATGTCTTTAAAAACTCAAAAATATGGAAAAATAAGAACAAATCAAATCCAAATACAATTAATGCCAAGAAAAAAGAGAAGAGCAGAAATCAATTAATTAGAAACAAAGATATCAATACAAAGAATTAATGAATCTAAGAGCTGGCTTTTTGAGAATCATATTGACAGACTCTTGGCCCAACTAACCAGAAGAAAGAGAGAACTCAAATTAACAGAATCAGAAATGAACAGGGAAACATTACAACAAACACCAAAGAAGTTCAGAATATTATAAGAGAATATTTTGGTATTTTTGAGACAGGGTCTCTCTATATAGCCCTGGCTGTCCTGGAATTCACTCTGTAGACCAGTTTGGCCTTCAACTCATAGAGATCTGCCTGCCTCTGCCTCCTAAGTATTGGGAATAAAGGTATGCACTGTCACAGCCAGCTATAAGAGAACATTTTAGAAACCTGTATTCAATGAATCTGGAAAAGATAAAAGAAATGGACGGATATCTAGATTCAGTTAAACCACCAAAATTAAACCAAGAAATCAACAACCTAAACAAGCCCATAAAAAATAAGGAGATTGAAATAATAATAAAAATCCTTCTAGTTTAAAAAAAATAGCCCAGGACCCAATGGATTCACAGCAGAATTCTATCAGACATTCAAAGAAGATCTACATTCATTCCTCCTTAAACTATTTTTAAAAATAGAACAGAAGGAACACTCCTAAACTACTTCAACAAAGCCAATATCACTCCAATACCAAAACCAGGAAAAGATGCAACAGCAATAAAAACGAAGAGGAAAACTACAGGCCAATATTCCTAATAAACATAGATTCAAAATGCTTAATAAAATATTTGCAAATAGAATACAGAAGTACATCAGAAAGATCATCTACCATGACCAACTTGGCTTTATTTCTGAAATGTGAGGATGGGTCAACATATACAAGTCACCCAACATAATAAACCACACAAACGGACTTGATAAAAATCACATGATCATCTCAAGAGACATAAATTGACAAAATCTAACACACATTCATGATAAATGTCCTAGAGAATGTAGGGCTAAAAGGAACATACCTTGATATAATAAAAGCTATACATGAGAAACTCACAGTCAACATTATCCTAAATTGAGAAAAGCTTGAAGCAATTCCACTGAAGTCAGGAATGTGAAGGGTATATTCATTATTCCCACTGTGGTGGTTTGAAAGAAAATGGCCCCCAAAGTAGGTGGCACTATTAGGAGGTGTGGCTTTGGAGGAGTAACTGTGTCACTGTGGAAGCAGGATTTGAGGTCTCATACATGCTTAAGTCATGCCCAGTGAGGCAGTCTACCTCCTGTTGCCCACATATCAACATGTAGCAGCTCCTTCTCCAGCATCATGTCTGCCTGCTTGCTGCCATACTCCCTGCCATGGTGATAATTGACTAAACCTCCAAAACTGTAAGCCACCAACTCAATTAAACATTTTCCTTTATAGGAGTTGCCATGGTCATGGTATCTCTTCACAGAAATAGAAACCCTAACTAAGACACCAACTCATCTTTGATTTTGTGACAGAAGTACAAGCTGGAAGAATAAGGCAGAAGAAGAGAGTTAATGATATACAAATAGGAAAAGAAGTCAAACTATCCCTATTTGCAAATGACATATTGCTATACCTTAGAAATCTCAAAAATTCTACCAGGAAACTTCTAGAAACAATAAACAACTTCAGAAGTGACTAAGGATACAAAATCATCTTGCACATACCAAAAGCTTGTCTATACACCAACAACAAACATACTTAGAAGGATATCATGCCCACACCCATATTCACAAATATCTAGGAATAAACCTAACCAAGGAAGTGAAGGAATGCTACAAATGGAAACATAAACCTCTGAATACAGAGGCAGAGAAAGACACTAAAAAATGGAAAGACATCCCATGTTCATGGATTGGTAGAATTAAAGTTGTGAAAAATGACCATTTTACCGAAAGATATTTACAGATTCAAAGTAATCCCAATAAAATTCCTATCTCATTTTTCACAGAAACAGAAAAATATGTTAAAACTTATATTGAACCACAAAAGACCCCCAGATAGCCAAAACATCCCTGAGCAAAAACAAAAACAAAAAAATGCTGACTCAATTACCATTTCAGATCTTAATATATATTACAGAGCCACTGTAATAAAAATAATATGGTACTGGCACAAAAACAGACATATAGACCAATGGGACAAAATGGAATGCCCAAACAGGAGTGCACACAGCTTCAACCATTTAATACTTGACAAAGATAAGTGGGAGAATTATCTTTGTTGAGAAAATGTCCTCAACAAATGATGCTGGGGAAACTGGATGTCCATGTTCAGAAGAATGAAATTAGTCCCATATCTATGACCTTGCCCAAAAACTAACTCCAAATGGATCAAAGGCCTAAACATGAAGCCTGAAACATTGAAACTGCTCCAAGAAGACATAGGCAATCCTCTACAGGATATAGGTCCAGAAGATGACTCCATTTGCCCAAGAATGAAGGCCAACAATTGACAAAAAGGACTTCATAAAACTAAAAAGGTTTCGAATGGCTGAAGTTATGCCACTGGCACTAAAGATAACGATAAAGCAGATAAAGGGGTAGCACAGAGAATGGAGAGAATCTGTCAGCTATACATCTGGAAATGATGTATATTCTGGATTAAAATCTCATATCCAGATGTATAAAACTCAACAAAAACCCAAAAATAAAATAAAAGTTACTCATTCAAAAAATGGGATTGGACCTGAACATAGAATTCTCAAAAATAAAAAATAGCTAGGAAAGATCTCAAAAAAATTGCTCATTGTCTCTAGATATTAAAAAAAATCAAATCAAAACTTTGAGATCTTGTCTTACCCCTGTCAGAATGACAAAGATCAACAGGACACCCAACAACAAATATTGGTGAGAATCACTGTCAATGAGATTGCAAACTGGTGCAGCCACTGTGGAAATCAGGGTGGAATATTCTCAAAAATCTAAAAATAAATATTTATATGACCAATATTATATATATGCTATATAAATGTGTGCGTTTGCGTGCACACACTATATAACTTTGTGGCTTATGCCCAAAGGACTTGATTGACATCCTACTCCACAGACTATTACTCAGCCATATTCATTGCTGCTCTATTCACAATAGCTAGGAAATGGAAACAACCTAAACATTCTTCAGCTGAGGATAGATAATAAAAATGTATGCACTATGGAATGCAATTTTCAGATGCTAAAGAAAAATGAAACCATGTACTTTGTAGGTAAATGGATGGAACTAGAAAAAAAATCATACTGAGCAGAGTAACCCAGACCCAGAAAGAAAAATATCACATATTTTTCTCTCATTGGAGATTGCTAGTTCCAAATCTTCATATGTGAGTACAAATCCCAGAATAACTGTGGAAACCAGGAAAGTAAAAAAAGGACCATTGCCAGGGTACATGGATGGGGAAACAGTGGAGAGGAAAAAAAACAGGGTACAAGTGATCTGATTTGGGAAATGGAAAAAAAGGGGGCTCTAATTAGGGAAGGAGAAGGAAGTAAATACAAAAGAAGGAGGACTGGAGGTAAAATAACAATAAAGATGTCTGGAAGAGTTCAGGAATAATACTATTAACTATCTTTTTTTAAAAAACTATAATACACATAATTCTGTGTATAAGTATATATATGTACATATTATGTAATTTATATAAGTATATGTAAAATGAAGTTTTCTCATCAGGACTGACAATGCTCCCTTCCAAGAGTAAAAGACCCCTAACTAAAACCCCAAGAACAGGCATGAGAAGCCCCCTTTTGAGTTGTTGGTCAGGACTGTTCAAGGCATACAGCTCATTGCTATTGACCTTGGTTGCCTGCTAGAGGTTGGAGGCAAATGGATATTGCTAAAGATACTATGCTTCAGAAACTGGGTGCAGAGGCCCCTAAGTTGGAACTGACCTGAATACCTCCTCTCTGAAGACTAGCTTTCATGATACCGGAAGCTGTCAATACAAGCTTCCAAAGGAGGGACATAACCAACAGTCCTACACAGTCGTGGTGCCATGGACCACAACAACCCTAAGGGCGCATCAGCAATGGCATGCATACCCTTGGCATACATACCCTTGGCATACATACCCTTGAGCCTAATGCCATACATACCTAGCAGCTCTCTAATTGGACTTAAAACCTGCTCAATGAGAGGAAAAAACCATGTCTGGTACTGGAAACCTAGCCATCTACCAAGGGTTAATGAAGTCATGGTTCTTAGGGGAGAACCTAAAAATGCTGCTTTACCAAACCAGCATAATCCCTAACTACATGCTCAGCATCTGTCCTTACACCCACGGGGAAGTGCAGACCTCCTTCGTCTACACAAGGAACTTTTCTTTGCAACAGAAAACCACAACTAACCAAAATGCAGAGTTCTGGAGCCCAGTCCTAGGCTGGGGAACATCTTGGAAGAGGAGGGCAGAAAGATTGTTAAAGAGGCAGAAGATCAAGGAGTCTGCTGTGAGACTGTCCCTTAGAAATGGCAGAAGTCTCACCCACAACACAGACTCAACATAAGCTGAAGGAAGGTAGCCAACAACAGACATGCCAAAGCGGACAGGAGAGAGCCCATGAAACTTCAGCCCAACACAGAGAACCACAGCCCGCTAAAGAACACTGGGAGTGGGAGAAGGAAGCTTCTCCAGGGGCTAGCATACCAACTGGTACAATACCACACTGGGAGTGGGAGAAGTAAGCTTCTCCAGGGACTAGCATACCAACTGGCACAATACCACACTGGGAGTGGGAGAAGTAAGCTTCTCCAGGGACTAGCATACCAACTGGCACAATACCACACTGGGAGTGGGAGAAGTAAGCTTCTCCAGGGACTAGCATACCAACTGGCACAATACCACACTGGGAGTGGGAGAAGTAAGCTTCTCCAGGGACTAGCATACCAACTGGCACAATACCACACTGGGAGTGGGAGACGTAAGCTTCTCCAGGGACTAGCATACCAACTGGTACAATACCACACTGGGAGTGGGAGACGTAAGCTTCTCCAGGGACTAGCATACCAACTGGTACAATACCAAATGGTCAGCCCTGGAAACGTACCTACAAGTAACATTAAATAGAATGGCACAGTCATTGTTTTACAATTGTTACCATAGTTGCACTTTAAAGCAACAGAGGCCAAGCTGCCCATGTGGTAGCCTGGGGGAAATTCTGTTCCCCCAGACAATGGTTCTGTTGCTGCTGCTGCTAACAGTAATTCTAACTAAATCTCTATAGTTCTAAAGTCACTCACCACATTGCCCAATTAAAACACACACACACACACACACACAAAACAAGCTAAACTCCTCCCTACTACTTCCTGTCAACCAGTTGCTACCCCCACCTCTCTGAGCTAGGTTAATTGTATTTAATTAACACAAATGCAGCACATCTTTACATAGTTAACAGATGCAGCATGAACAGGTGGAACACATCTTTGATGGTTAAACAAATATTCCACAACAGATGATGTTCAGGAACGTATATGTATAATACATACACACATGTAACATTTTTTTTAAAAAAAAGAGGTCATGGATTTGAGAGCAAGGAGGGATACGTGGAAGGATTTGGAGAGGGGAAGGGGAAAGGGGAAATGATGTAATTATCTTATAATCCCAAAGATAAACAATGTTTTTTAAAAGTTTGTCAGAGGGTCTGGGAGGATGGTTCAGCAGTTAAGACCACTGGCTGCTCTTCCAAGGAACCTGAGTTCAGCTCCCAGCACCCACGTCAGGAAGCTCACAACTGCGCGTAACTCCAGCTGCAGGGGATTTGAAGCCATCTTATGGCCTCTATAGGCACACACACACACACGCACACATACACACACACGCACGCACACACACACACACATACACACGCACACACACACATACACACGCACACACACACACACACACACGGGTGAGAGAGGGAGAAAAACAGCATATATTCATATAGACACATACACATAAAGAGTAACCAAGTCTTTTAGTTAAAATATTAACCATAGAGGCAAATGAGAAGATCCGGATGTTAAAAAAAAATATTTAATAATCTACACTTTCTAGCTGGAAATTAATTTTGCAAAACAACCCAACAAAAACATTAAACTAGGAATAATGAGCATTGGGAGGAAAAAGATAATAAAAAACAACTTCCACTAAAAATTTTTGCAGTGCTATAAAGAAATTGAATGCAAAAAATAAATTTTCCAGTACCTAACTGCACCCCCAATTCAAGAATACCATCCTTCAACAAAAAGAACCAAGGTTCCTTGGGAAAAAAAAAAAACACTTATTCCCAAGGCTGGGAAGAAAAAGATCAAAGTACTGAACTGGTCTAAATTTTAAGAAATTCTTTTTTAAAAAATGGAAGGGGCAGGCTACCAGTCTCTTCAATATGAATATCTACTTGTGAAAGAATAGGTCGAGTACCTCTTAGCAAGCAGCTTACAAAAACATTGACTCACAATGGATAAAATTCAGAATATATGAGCTAAAACATAATAACCCCAGAGGAAATACAAGAACCAGGTTCCTGACCTTGCGGTTCTTTGTGATTTCTCAGGTGCAACAGTAAGAAGACAGCAGCAAAGCAAAACAGACAAACTGTACTTTATTGAAATTCAAAATAGTTGATTCATCAAAGACTATCAAGAAGGAAAACACATCCCGCAGAATGAGAATAAATCTGCAAGTCATGTATCTGATAAGAAGCTGACGCCCAGAATCTCGGAAGACCGCCTACCAGTTGATGACAAAAAGATGAACTCCAACTAAAAGTGTTTGACTATTTATGCCTGCAATGAATATGCAGAAATGTCAGAAGAATACATTTAGAGATGCTCAATGGCACTCACTGGTCGTCAGGAAAAGCAAAATATTATATCCCCATCACCAGGCCCAGCTGTAATTTAAAACAGGAAAAATGGGGTTGGCGAAGAACTGACGACGTTAGGACCCTTACGTGTTACTCGTGGGGTGTAAGATGCTCTTGTGCTTCTGGAAAACGGTTCCGCAAAACAAGTGGGAGAGAAGGCTGGGCATGTAGCTCGGCTGGCAGAGTACTTGCGTGGCATACGTGAAGCCCTGGGTTCAATCCCCAGCACCACATAAACGGGACACAGTGGCACATAATCCCAGCACTCAGGGCATGGAGGATCAGAAGTTCAAGGTCATCCTCAACTGTACAACAAGTTTGAGGCCAACCTGGGTTATGTGAGACCCTGTCTTTAAAAGGGGGAGAGGTAGGAATGGGTATGCATTATAATGACATTATAAACCACTGGATAAATAGAAAACCGTAAGTCCAAGGACAGAAAAAAAAAAAACTTTTCAGTGAAATTTCAACCAATCTTTGCAGAAGGAACCAGAGAATTAGAAAATGCCTTTTGGTAAGCATCATAGTAAAAATTAATCCAACCAAGAAGTGCCCATGGGGAATAGTCAAAGTTTAGAGAGAAAATAGATACAGTGCCAAAACACTTCCCAACCAAGTATTTAACAATCCCAGAAGGAAAAAATAGCTTCCTCGTTGAAAAAAGTTCTGACAAACATCCCTTTAATCAAGTAACCACAGTGTCTTAGTGTTTTTATTATTGTGACAAAGGCACCATAACTAAAAGCAGCTCGGGAGGAAAGAGTTTATTGAGCTTATACATCCTGATCACAACCCATCATTGAGGGAAGCCAAGGCAGGAACTCAAGCAGAACGTGGAGGCAAGAGCTGAAGCGGCCGATCATGGGGGGATGCTGATCACTGGCTTGCTTCCGTGCTTGCTCAGCCCCCTTCTGGTTTAACTCAAGACCATTTGCCTACGTGTGACAATGTCCACGGTGGGCTGGGCCCCCACATCAATCATTAATCAAGAAAATGCCCCTCGCCGGGCGGTGGTGG
>JAQHUG010000269.1:87284-99937 GCA_028555095.1 Dicrostonyx torquatus | reverse complement strand
TGACCCACAGGATGACCCTATAAAACCAGGACAACTTTCCCAAGTTTAGAAGTGAAGCATCATAACCAATAAGTTTTAGAGCTGAGATTCACTTCCAGGTCTCTCTGGCTCCAAAAAAAATAATCATCACAATTCTCTCCTGCCTATGGAAAGTCTTCAAGAAGGTTAATAACTGTAACCAAACAATGAAAGTAAATATTTGTATAGCAAGGAGCAGAATCCCTGATGTTCACGCCTACTTGAACCATAGAAACATTCTCAAGTCTCAGATTTCCATTCTCAAGCACGTCTGAGCCACCTCTTAGGCACCTCTTTAAAGCATTCAGGTCCTCTGAGAATTGAAATGCTTTCTGGTTAATTTGTAGAGTGTGTTGTAAGGTCACTCCTAAACTGTTGTATAACCAGTTCCTTCAGACACTTACTCTTTATGGCTGGGAGAGTAGTGTAGATGGATTTTTTTCTTTGGGTCTCTAGCTCACAAATAGTGGCATGCAGATTTATTATTAATTATGAAAGCTTGGCCTTAGCTTAGGCTTGTCCCGCTAGCTCTTATAACTTAAAGAACCCACATTTTTATTAGTCTATGTTCTACCACATGGCTTTTCCTTCTCTCCCATTTTCTGTATCCAACTCGTTGGCATCTCGACTGCATCCCATGTGTCTCAATTCATCTCTTACTTCCTTGCCTGGGAGTCCCACCTATACTCCCTGCCCAGCTATTGGTCAGTCAGCTTTTTATTACACCAATCACAGCAACACCGTGTACAAATATCCCACAAGAATAGCAACAGAAGCCTCAATAAAGAGATGGCACGTTTCTGAGTGAAGCAAGAACACCCTCTAACCAAGTTGTGCGAGTTCTCATTCAGACCAGTATCCACAAGAGAGAATACACATAGCAGACCAGGAACATTTAGTCAGCCATATTGAAAGGTGCATGCATGCACGCACGCACATGCATGTGTGCATGCACACGCGCACACACACACACACACACACACACACACTAAGTCCCAGCCTTTGCAAAGCTTCTAGTCTGAGAGCTGGAATTAGCCAAATTATCTCACAAACTTGACTGTGACTGTGTTAGGAAGAAGAGCATGGGGCTCTTTGCCAGCTTATAACAGGCCATCTGATATCACTAGGGACAAGCAGAGTCATGTCCAGGGGAGAAAGCCTTCTCTTTGTATGTTTCCAGTAAGAAATGATTATTCTCAAGATGGCTGACGGTACTTTCTAGGTTACCTTGCAATGATAGCTGGATGGGACCTACTCTCCAAGCTGTCTTCGAAGTTCATGTGATGGCAGAAATGAACCATTGGGATTCTCCTGTTTTCTCTCCCAAGATTCGGCATCCTAGAACTTCAGTTTAACCCCATGAGCCTCATTGAACCCTTGTCCTACCTCTCTACCCCTGGTCCAGGTCTTCCCAGCTTTCTCCACATAGCCTAACAACTTTATACACCCAAGCTCACAGTGACTCCCCTATGTGTCCAAAGGAAATTTTGTTTCTTGTTAGCTTTTCTGAAATTTAAAAAAAGTTTCTCTTGGCTCTCTACAAACGAAGTGAGTTGACCATGGAACTAGTGTTTGATCAGCTACATTTACCAAGAAGAGCTGTCTTACCAAAACCTGAAGAAAGTAACGCCATGACGCTCAGGCCTTACCTCACTTGTCATCATGAGAACACGGGGAGTGTTAGCTCTCCATCGAGCTGACAGCCCTTACAGAGGTAACTTGGGCTTCAGGACAGGCTGTCCCACCCTTCTCAGCTATTCGTAAGCAGAGGCTGCCTCACCATCCTTCCCTGAGTCGGGCAAGGCTATTATCTACCTCACGGGTTTAGTGAGGCAAATAGAAGTTTGATTTCTTTTCAGATAAAAGAGATGATGCAAATGAGAATTTCATCCTGCATGGAGGACTGACAGAGTAGGAGCATGAATCCGGCCTGATTACAATCTTCCATCATTCTGATGTTATAATTACTGAATGGAATCAATCAGCTTTCAATTGTTACCTTGGTAAAAGATTAAAACATCATTACTTGTCCTACATATTTCACACTTTAGCAAATTTTAATAAACTGAATGCTTGAGAAATTGTTATATTATCTTTCATGGTATTGGGATGCTAATGGCATTCCTATTGATTTTAATTCATATGCACTGGTCAAAGCGAGTCAGATTCCAGTGAGGCATGGCACCTATAATCCACACTAACAAATGAACGCCGCTAAACACTGAAATAGCCCAGATGAAATCATTAATCAGAAATATCACAAAATGATTGCCAAAAAAAACTAAGGAGGGTTTAATCTTCATAATGAACATCTTTTATGGCATATCATTTCATCTGTAACTTTTGCACACTGGTGATTTCTCGAATAAAATATTTTTAAGTAAGTAAGTAAAAAAAAAAAAGCCCTCAGAAGACAAAACTTGGAGTATATTGATTATCAACAGAGATCCTCACGGGCTGTAAAGGGGAAAGCCACCCCTAAGGAGCACAGAGTACACACATTCAGGGGCCAGGGAAAAGTGTTTGCCTGTATGCCTAAGGCCCTGGGTTCAAGCCCCAGCACTACCAAAAAGAATGTCTGAAAGGCTCCTAGCTTTGTGCCAAGAAAGTACTTGTACAGACTGATCAGATGATGCGATATAACGTAAGGATTAACTAAGATTGGAGGTTTTGTAGTTAGATATCATGATTTTTGCCTTAGTCTTCTGGGAAGCAGAAGTATAATCAGCCTAGCCCTTCGGAGTGCTAGTCTCAGCATGAAATGTGGCCGTGCTTCAGCATGGTCGAGGCAAACTTTATTTCCATGGCTAAAAACAACATTAAAGTTTATACCTGGGAAGATTGGGTTTTTTATTCACCCTAAATTCTTTGCTTGTATTTCTGCATAGTGTTTTCTTTCCTCTAGCTAGAACATCAGTTTTGGTTCTCATTATTTTGTTTTGTGTTAACAGGAACTGAGTCCCAGACCTGTTCACCCTAGGCAAACACGCTGTCACTGAACTACATGCCCATCCCTCTGGCTAGTAAAGAGGACCACACTTCCTAGGGGTCTAACGGAGTCTGGGCGGTCTGGTCTCTGGAGTTCAAATGTGCAGGAGCTGAAGAGCAAGGGTGAAAAGCCAACAAGAGCAGGCTGTTAAATGCTTCTTCACGTGATCCTTTCATAGCCTGCCCTGAGGAGACCTATAAAAGTCATGATAAACGTCCTCTGCGGGATTCAGTTTCTTGTAAAAGGTGGGAAAGGCTTCAAGGATGTAGAAGATAAAATATAGATGGCCCTGGAAAAAGACTGGAGACTCAGGATCCCAGTTTTACAAGAGCAAGTGACAGTCAGTGCTGCAGGAAGGACACGGCATGGGGATAAACGGTTCATGCAGGAGCCAGGGATGATAGAATAAGAGACCCAGGGGACACCAGTGGAACTTGAAGCATGAAATAAGCCCTTCAAAAGCCCCCTTTTCTCAGGCTCAGATTCACTGGCCTTCTTTTTATTTGAGCAGAACCTCATGAAACCAGTTCTCCATAGCAGCCTTCACATTCTAGTTGGATTCATTCTGCTACATTTTTAATTAGCTTTTTGTTTATTTATCTCTTATTTGTTTGTCGTTTTAGATATTGTTTATTTATCATTTTATATATGTGTGTGTACTCACATGAGTTAAGGTACATTATATGCATGCAGGAACCCACAGAGGCCAAAGAGGTCACCATATGCCCTGAAACCGGAGTTACGGGTAGTTGACAGCCACTGTGTGGCTGCTGGGAGCAAAACTGAGGTCCTCTGCAAGATCAGTCAGCACTCTGAACTGGAAAGCCATCGCTCAAGCCTCTTCATCATCTTTTTATTCATCCATATATTCCTATAAGGTTATTTGAAAATTTAAGACAACACAATACTAATTTGTTTGTTTTTATCTCTTTTTCAGTTAATTTTTTTAATTGTGTGTATATGCATGCCCCTGTGTGTGAATTTGTACACGTCTATGCAGTGCCTGCAGATGCCAGAAGTGGACGTCAGATCCCCCAGAGCTGGAGTTATAGGCAGTTCTGAAATGCCCTGTGTGGGGTGCTGGGAACTGAACCCTGGACCTCTGCAAGAACAGTACACACTCTTACTCCCTGGGCCACTTCTCCAGCCCCAGTTATTTGGGGGTTTTTTGTTTTGTTTTTTGTTTTTAAATCACAGCACTAGATCAAGTCACCTTCGGATCTGACTTGAGAAAAGCATCATCCAAGCATGATGCCGTCACCACATGGTGACGGTGACAGTTACCATAACAATACAGAGCTCGGTGTGATTCAGGCATCATGCTAACGCTTTATTTATATTAGCATATTTAGCCTTCGCAACAGTTGATGGAATGGGGTCTTGTAGTGCTGAAGGAACTGAAATCAAGAGGAAATAATTTAGCCGGACACAATACCAGTGAGGCTGAGGCAAAAGGATAAAGAGTTTGAAGTGAGCTTGAAATGAAAAATGAGATTGGAGCCAACCATGGCTACATAGTGAGGTCCTATCTCAAAAGTCTAAAAAAGAGAGAGGATTGATTTATTCAAGATGATAAAATTACTAGTGAAGGAGCTAATGAGATGGCTCACAGGGGGAAAGTGCTTGAAGCCATGAAGCTTGATGACATCGGTTCAACCTCCAGCTCCTACAAGCTGTTCTGATGTAGCACACATGTGCCCACACACATAAACACATACAGTAAAGAAATGGGTTTGTTTTTAATTAGTGAAATTATAGTTCATTCTTTAAGTAACTGTACATTTTTAAAGCTACATTTTTTTTTTAAAACTAGATTAAAGAAAAAAGAAATTAGGGCTGGAGAGATGGCTCAGTGGTTAAGAGCTTTGCCTGCTCTTTCAAAGGTCCTGAGTTCAATTCCCAGCAACCACATGTGCTTACAACCAGCTGTAATGAGAACTGGTGCCCTCTTCTAGCCTGCAGGCATACATGCAGGCAGAACACTGAATACATAATAAACAAAAATTTAATTTAAAAAAAAAAGAAATTCTATTAGATATACTTTTGAGAGTATATCTAGTCACAAAAGCTACGAAAGCAAGTTGAGAGCAATCACAAATACATGGAAAGCGTAAAAAACCAAATACGTGGGAAGCTTCAGTTCAAGGACTGCGGGCAGGTTTTCTTTTTCAAAGATACCCACGAGGCCTCCCGTTGCACACACCCTCGGTGCAGTTTTCACTCTGCTCACATCAGAATGTGCTTGTTGGGTTTCCCGTCCTTGAATCTGGAGTGAAGTCTGATGTCTCCAGGAAGTGACGCCATGTCCTTCCAACCCTGGTTAGTAGAGCGCTCACAGCTCCTGTCTGCTTCCCTCTGGATGCTGTTCTTGGTTATCCGGATGCTATGCTATGAGGATAGCCGACTATCAAGGGTCCAGGCCAGAACTAGGTGTTCCAGCTCATGTTTTCCACAGAAGTTCCGCCAATAGTGAACCACAAACCTACAAATACAGGAATGAACGGTCCTTTGGATGTTTCTAGTCTTCCCAACTGGAGCTCCAGATATCAGGGAGCAGAAAGATGATAGGCATATTGTGCTGGTTGTACCCCCTCCAGATTGCTGACTGACATATTCGTGACATATTCACGGATGTGATGAGATTATTGCTGATTTATAGTAAGCATGATTCTATTCAGCAGTGGTACCTGGACAGAGTTCATCAAACATCATTGGTATTTGCGGAACAGGCACCAAAGCATAGGAACTAAAAATGGCAGGTAACCTAGAGAGAGAGTCGTGTTCATCTTTTTGAAACTGAATACTTGGGCTTCCCTGTATCGTGGAAGCGCCAGAGGATGTAGTAGGAATTGCAGACTTTTATTACTACGGCCACTGAGCCAAAGGACGTCTACAGTCTTGGTTATCCCCCTTGGCCTCCATCTCCTCGTGTGTAAAATGAAGTTTATGGCTACTGAAGGTGTTTGTTTGTTTGTTTGTTTGTTTGTTTTTGTTTTTTACTCTTTGGGGGTTGACCACCCAGTTCCCAAAGAAATACACAGAGACTTATTCTTACTTTTGGATGCCCAGTCTTAGCTGGTTTGTTTCTATCCAGCTTTTTTAACTTAAATTATCCTGCCCGTTTCTCTTTAACTACATTTTGCCTCCAGGCTTTTTACATTTCTTGATTCTATACATGTTTCTTTTCTTACTCCGTGGGTGGCTCAGTGGCTGGGTAGCTGGGTGGCTGGGTTGGTGGGTGGCTGTGTGGCTGGGTGACTGGGTGACTGGGTGGCCGTGTGGCCGGGTGGCCGGGTGGCTGGGGTGACTGGGTGGCTGGATGGCTGTGTGGCTGGGTGTTTGGCTGGGTGGCTGGGTGGCTGGGTGACTGGGTGGCTGGGTGGCTGTGTGGCTGTGTGGCTGGGTGAATGGGCCCTGGCATCCTCCTCTCCTCATTTTCTCATTCCTCACTCTCTTCCCTAGATTTCTCCTCGTATTTATTCTCTCTATGCCAGCCCCACCCATCCCTCTCCTGCCTGGCTACTGAGCACTCAGCTCTTTATTAGACCAATCAGGTGTGTTAGGCAGGCAAGGAAGCACAGCTTCACAGAGTTAAACAAAAGCAGCATAAAAGTATACAACAAATCTTTCCATTGCTAAACAAATATTCCACAGTATAAATGAATGTAGCATATCTTAAACTAATATTCCACAACAGGCTACTTTTCTGAATTCTTACTTTAAAAAAAAATCAACTCTACGAGAAAAAAGTTGGTTGCCAGGTGGTGGTGGCCATTCTTTTAATCCCAGCACTTGGGAGGCAGAGGAAGGCAAATCTCTAAGTTTGAGGACAGCCTGGTCTACAGAATTTTAGAACAACCAGGGCTACACAGAGAAATCCTGGGGAAAAAAATAAAGAAAGTTGGTCAAAGTCTAAACCTTTATTTTAATTTTATTTTGCCAGTGATAGCAGTTTGCTAGGAGTAAGTAATAAAGAGTCACATATTAGTGCTTAAACACAAAATATATCATCTCATAGGTCTAGAGACTAGAAGTCCAGAACCAAAGGCTGACAGGCTTGGTATACTTGGGTATGTACAAGGAAAAATCTGCCCTGTGCCTTTTTTCATCTAGTGGCTTGCCAGCCATCTTTGGCCTTCCTAAGCTAGTAGACTCACCACCCCTGACTCTGCCTTAAAAGCTTTGTGATGTTCTCTCTGGCATGTATCTGTGTCCAGATTTTCCTCTGTTGTGAGGACAATCAGTCATGTGGACTGTGGCC
The DNA here is from genome assembly GCA_028555095.1 of Dicrostonyx torquatus. Lineage (NCBI taxonomy): Eukaryota > Metazoa > Chordata > Mammalia > Rodentia > Cricetidae > Dicrostonyx > Dicrostonyx torquatus. The sequence goes on along the minus strand of JAQHUG010000269.1, from coordinate 92,669 downwards.
ATGCTAACGACCTCATTTGAGCCTGATTAGTTTTATAAAGACCCTAACTCCAAATAAGAGCAGAATCTGAGGTCCTGAGGATTAGAACTTCCTCCTAAGAATTTAGGAAGGATAGCATCGATGAAGGCGATGATCTGCCATGTGTAATGAGGTCATTTAGGGAAAGCAGAGCATAAATCCAGTGGACAATGACAACTTGCTTGATATGTGCAAAAATGTGCAAAACCCTTCTTTTGAAATCCCAGACTAAGGGACTCTGGCTGGATTGTTTTATGAGCCTTGTGTTCAGCCCAGGTTTATAAATCCTGAAGGAAATCCAAGCCAATTCTGGAGTTTCTGACAAGCTCCAGAGGCTGAATGGATCAGATAGAATTTCACTTGGAATTTTGGTTTATTGAGTCTAATTTGAAACTTAATGCAAATTCACGAAACATAAACTCCTTATAAATTGAATAGAACCCAATACAAAGGACTCCTGATCCACCTGGAGAACTCACAACGAATGCTGGAATTTTCCCATCTCAGAAACGGGGAAACGGGAAAGGGCCAGCCTGGCAAGGCCTCGCTATCACCACCTTGGAAGTGGAGAACATTTGCATCTCATGAATTATTTCAAACAGCAAAATGCATAGAGTAATAATGAGGAAAGTTTAGAGCACTGTGAATCTCCTTATATAAAAATATGTCAAAACTTGCAAAATTTCAAGACAAGAGGCTTGAAAACTACACTTTTATTGAAATGTCAGAAATCATGATGGTTAGTCTTTTTTTAATATTTATTTATTATGTATACAATATTCTGTCTGTGTGTATGTCTGTAGGCCAGAAGAGGGCACCAAGCCTCATTACAGATGGTTGTGAGCCACCATGTGGTTGCTGGGAATTGAACTCAGGACCTTTGGAAGAGCAGGCAATGCTCTTAACCACTGAACCATCTCTCCAGCCCCGATGGTTAGTCTTTACTGTCGATTTGACTGGATTAGAATCACCATGGAAACATACTTTTGAATGTGTCTATGACGTGTTTCAGAAAAGTCTAACTGAGCAGGAACTACCTCCCCTGGATATATGGGCAGCACCAGCTCATGTGCTTGGAGGGGTTAGTCCTTGAATGAATGAAAAGGAGAATAAGAGCTGGACACCAGCACTCCTCTCTCTCTCTCTCTCTCTCTCTCTCTCTCTCTCTCTCTCTCTCTCTCTCTCGACTATTATTAAACAATATGACTAGCCCCCTGATTCTAGTGGGCTGTATCCCTCGAACCTTAATTATAATAAACACTTCTGACTTGTTTCTTGTCGGGCATTTGGCCCCAGCAATTTGAACAATAACTAATAAAGAATATGTCTGTATAACAAGTTAACAGAAGTATCTGCCATTTTTGATCTACAGAAGACACTATGGTATGCATATACTAGACTTTGGCTAAGGCTCTTAGCAGCCATCTCATCTTTAATTTGACTGTTGCTAAGAATTAAATCTTTTGATTAGTCTATAGCACTGTCACCAAAATATGCCCGTCACCAAAATGTATCCGTCACCAAAATGTGCTCCACCGCCAAGAAACAACACTGGAAAACCATAGCTGGGGACTGGAAGTCAGATGTGTTTAAAACTTTTAAGGCAGGCTGGGTTACCAGTCTTCCTTGGACTATTAGACTCTGTGTGAGCACATGACACAGCTGAAAAGGTGAAGGCCAATGAGATGGCTCAGCTGGTGAAGGCATCTGCTGCCAAGCCTGATGACCGGAGTTCAAGTCCTTTCAATTCCTGGAACACATGTGGTAAAAGGAGAGAACCAAGTCCCACAAGTTGTCCTCTACCACATGTGAAGTGTGTTATACACACACAATAAATAAATGCAATTTTTCAAAAATATTTTAAGAGAAAACAAAGTTTAATGAACAGGTCACAACTGGCAGGGTTTGTTCTATAAGAATGCACCCCCAGGCTGGAGCAATGGCTCAGAGGTTGGGAGCATTTGCTGCAGAAGCACAAGAAACACAGTTCAGATTGCAGCAGAACAAGCTGGAATTGCAGCATGCACAGAACAAGCCAGGGTTGCAGCAACTGCAGAACAAGCAAGCCAGGGCCTGAGCTCCTCTGACTCTAGCACCAACAGGGACATAGACAAGAGGATGGCTGGGAAATTACATCAGCCTCACTGAGAGATGCAAGCTTTAGGCTCAGTGAAAGACCTTGCCTCAAACAAATAAGGTATAGAGTGATAGAGCAGGTCACCTGACACCTTCCCCTGGCTTCTGTACGTTTACCTGCACACATAAACACATATACCTCACACACATGCACATACGACTCACACACATGTACACATACACACACCTCACACATGTGCACATATAACCTAAATATGCACATACACCTCACATGTATGTGCATATACCCTACACATGTACAATACACATCACACATATGCACACATATACCTCACATGCATGCACATACAACTCACACACATGTACACATACACCTCACACACATACACATACTTCACACATGTACACATATAACACACATATGCACATGCACCTCACATATATGTGTATACACCCCACACAGGTGCAATACACATCACACACATGCACACATATACCTCACACACATGTGCAATACACATCACACACTTGTACACATACACCACACACGTGCACATGAACCTAACATACATGTATACATACACTTCACGTGAGCATACACAACACATGTGCACGCATATCATCACACAAATGTGCACATACAATTTATACATGTGTGCATACACCACACATATGCACATACATCTAATGTACATGTGCACATGTACCATACACATATGCACATGCACCTCACACATGTGTACATATGCCATACACATGTGTACATACACCACACACACTTGTGCACATACACCTTGCACACATACATACACACCAAAAAAAAGAGAAGGAATACATTCCCCTCTCTACGTTTATTCCTATGGGAAAATTAACTTGCTCTTCATTTATTCAAATTAACTTGAAATTGTGAAGGAATATGTCTTTTGCATTAGAAGCCCCTGCTCTGTGGCTTAACAGCTTTATTGAAATATTGATTTACATGCCACCAGATTCCCTGCTTCTAAAAGTACAATTCAACAGTTTTTGATAAACAGATTGAAATACGTAACCATCTCTGCATAATCTAATTTTAGAGCATTTTCATCACTCAGTGACATCTTCCATGCTCGTTTACAGTTAGCATTGCATCCTCTCCTAGCGTGTGTAACCAAAAGTCTCCTCTTGATCTCCTCAGAGTTGCTCTTTCTAGACATCTCAGACAAATGAACCTACAAGACACACTCTGCCTGGTGTGTGCGAGTTTCATGCATGGTACATCATACATCTGTATTTCCTTCCTTTTTATTACTGAATATCCATCCACTGTATGTATCCTGTAACTGTTTCTAGGCTGCAGTTTAGATGGTCCAGATACGTATTCAGTCCTTACCACAAGTGCCAGATGTGACTGTAAATATGTCATAGATAGTACCAAAATACGGCCAGTAGAAATTCATCCCTTCCTGTGCACATCCCTATTTTCCGCATCTCGCATCCAATCTGGCCCAGTCACTCAGCTTGTCCTATAGGATAAGTTGGCAATAATGCTCTGAGATTTTGAAGCTCGGAGCTTAAGAAAATTGGCAGCTTTTGCTTCCCTCTTTGGGAAGCCAGCTGTTGTTCATATAAAAGCCTTGGCTTGACTACTGGACAATGCAGCATCACAAGCAGAAAGCCATGGACAATGGAAGACAGTCTTGGATGTTCCAGCTCCAGCTGGCTTTGGCCACCTCTACATTTCGTGGAGCTAAGTGGCCAAGGAGCAGAGCCCAGTCAACCCACACATTGGTGAGATAAGAGTTACTGCTTTTCAGCCACCTCATTCTGACTGATTTGTTACGTAGCAAAAATGTAACTAAGTAGCATCATTTATCCGCCGTTCTCTAAGGTGTTTGGGGGGGGGTGGCTTGTTTGTTTTTGTACTATCATTCTACTCTACAAGGATTTCTAGTAGGCTATGACTTTAACATCACTTCCTTGGCAGTTTGAAGAACCCTGAAGAGTTTTGGGTCGATGATGTTCTTCCCGGTACTTTGAGATAACAGTTTTAAATGTTCTAGCGAGCTTTATAAAAATGGGTGTTCCATCGTCCCTTTTGCCCTCTCATCGTAGTACATAAGGAAACAAGTGTCCAGCTGCTCTCCCAACAGGACACACGTTAGCTTAACAGTCTCACCAGTAAAGTCAGTTCAATAACTCAAGGATTTCCTGAATTTTGACTAAAGGAAAATAAGCATGGTAAGTTCTGCATAAAGGTACCAACGCTGTCCTCACTCTCAAAAAAAGTAGAAATGGGTGGCAAAAAAGGGGGCAGCATAATTACAAATTAATTTAATAACTAACTTAATCAGACCACCTCCCAAATTGCACAACTTCCAGAAGTTGTGTAATAGATGGCGCTCATTAGAAAAGAAAATGAGCTATGACTGCAAATAGAATATGCTTCAAGAACGAGAGCCTTGTTGTTTGTCTTCACCACACCGTTCCCCAGCACAACACGGGCGCTAAACAAGCCTAATTCAGTGACTGTTGTTGAGAAGATCACTACAGGCTTTAGTGGCCAAAGAAGTCTTCATCCAAGATAGTAGTATAAAACAGCACTTTGGGGAAAGGAGGACAGTGAAGGAGACAGAACAATGAGGCCAAACAGGCTTAATCAACATCATCTTTTAAGGGAGAAATCCTGGACTAGGCATGGTGGCGCACATCTTTATCCCACAATTCAGAGGCAGAGGCAGGTGGATCTCTGGGAGTTCGAAGTCAGCCTGATCTACAAAGAAAGCTCCAGGACAGTCAGAACTACATAGAGAGATCCTGTCACACACTAGACTCAGGAATATTATAATAGTTTAGGAGTATTGAAAATTGCCCTACTCAATTCCCATCATCTCCATGCATCTCATATAAGAGAGAAAGTAAGTGCTGCCGTGAACACCCCCCCTCACTCGGGGGTCTATCTTCTACCTTATGGTATTTTGCTACCAACAATCACAGAATCCAGGGAGTCTAAGGATTCTCAATCTAATCTTTAAATTGACAAAACAGAGAACACGGTGCTCCAACACCACACCGCTAGAGCAAGGAGCTCATCTTGAAAGAATATTGCAAATCTAGAAGACAAGAGGAGAAATCAAACAGCTGGAGTCTACAGAAAAGGGGAGGGATGCTGAAAACAGCTGGGATGACAGGGGGTCTTTAGGAAAAGAGGTTTGTAACTGAGTGCATAGTCACCATCTGCTCCCTCTTCCGGAGGCATCTTTCCTGACATGCTCATATTGCTTTCTGAAGAGA
>JAQHUG010000269.1:56454-71324 GCA_028555095.1 Dicrostonyx torquatus | reverse complement strand
AAAAAAAAAAAAAAAAAAAAGAATTTAAAATAAAGGGTGGGTAATGACACCCAAGAAAGTCCTCCAGCCTCCACTCATGTCTGCACATTGGTATGCTTACATACACACACACACACACACACACACACACACACACACGGAGGGGGATGCAGGGGATTGGAGCTAATACTATATACATCTTTCTACAACTTGCTGTTTAAAACACTTACTGTGTGCTAATTGATATATTGCCCTTGTTCATTCCACATCATTCTATCAGATTAGCACACTCTAATTATTTAACATTCCTCTTTTGATGGACAGTTGACTGACTTCTAATTTTTCTCCTTCACAAATACTACTGCAATATACATCTTTGTGTTTCCCAGTGTACACAAAACATCATTCCTCTACCAATGGACACCTAAAAATAGAATTGTCGAGCTCTAGATTATATTTACTTTTAGCTTTACAAAATATTGCTAAATTACTTTCCAAAGTGGTTGTGCCAATTCACACTTCCACCCACCCACCCAGACTATTATCTGACTTTTTGCCATTTTAATGAACATGAAGCACTATCTGGTTTAATTTGTATTTCCCACGTTCCCAGATTGAGCATCTCATATACACTTTCCATCTGTGACTTATCTGTTTATACCTTTGCCCCCCCATCTCTCTCATACTGATTTATAGGAGTCCATTATATATTCTAGAAACTATTAGTTTGTTTGAGTATGTCAGCAGAGGGCTGAAAGATGGCTCAGCAAGCACTTGCCTCCAAGCCTGATAACATGAATTTGGACTCCAGAATTCACATGGATGAAGGAGAAAACCGACTCCCCAACCTCCACATGCACACCATGGCATGAAGGCCATGAATTCCATGGTACATGCACACACACACACACACAGCTGCATTAGCACACACACACACACACACGATAGAGAGAGAGAGAGAGAGAGAGAGAGAGAGAGAGAGAGAAATGATAGATGGAAACCCATTTAATAGATTTTCTGTACCCTGATAACAGGATTCTCCACTGATGCAGTAAGCCAGATCAAGCCAAATTAAAAGTAAAAGACCAGGTGTATTTGAGCAAAGTAACTCCCAGGTGGGTCCTCCTGGCGCAGGGGACAGAGAAGGAGGCAGGAGAAAAGTGACATGATCAGTCTAAAGGAGGGGGCTTAAATACCCTGTAGGTGGGAGGGTGATGACATGTCCTCTACAAGCTGGGTTTGCACCAATATGGTATGCTTTTAGGTGGGGTCTTGAGTACCTCGCAGCTTTGGGGAAGAGCCACCATCACCATCAACACAGAACTGGACTTTTTGGTGGGTTTTCTGAAAGGGTGGGGTTTGGAGAGGGAGAAATGTCAACCAGGGGTGACCTGGAGATTCCAACTGAACAATGTTTATCAGAAAAAAAAGAAGAGGCGGGAGCAGAATTTGACCAACCGTCCTGGTAGTTGTTTTCTGTCTGTCTGTTGTGTTGTTTTGTTTTGTTTCTGGTTCTGCTAAAATCATTTTGGAAGAGAGAATTTTAATTGAGAAAATGCCTCCATAAGACAGACCTGTAGGCAAGTCTATGGGGTATTGTCTTGATTAAAGATTCAATTCAGGGCAGGTGATTCTTAAGATAAATAAGAAAGTAATCTGAGTAAGCTAATAAGCAACATTTCTCAATGGCCTCTGCTTCAGTTCCTGCCTTGGTTGCCTGCCCTGACTTCCCACCGTGATGGACTGTGGCCTGAGAATTATAATATGTAAATTCCTTTCATCCCCACATTGCTTTGGTCACATGTTTATCAGAGCAACAGAAATCAACACCTTGAAAATTTTAGATATCGGTTTTTGAAGTATAACATTAAGTGATAGATGTAGTCTTGAAAAAAAAAATGTTTTATCTTGATTTTCTGACCTAAAATCTTGCTTTATGCACTGAGGACACCTAGATCAATGACACCTCCTTCTAAGTCTGTGTGGGGTGCTAGGGTCAAGTCCAGCACCAAAATAAATTTACCTTAAAAAAAAAAAGATTAAATATGTCTTATCTTTGATCCTTTTTCTATACTTTATACCCAAAAACCTACTCAGTTCCTTGAGTATCCAAGACTGTTTCATTGTATAATTCATTTTCCTTCAGAATTTTAAACTTTCCGTATCAGTGAAAGTCTCTCTCCTCTCTCTCCTCTCTCTCTCTCTCTCTCTCTCTCTCTCTCTCTCACACACACACACACACACACACACACACACATCAAGGAACAAAACAAATGAAATGCACAAGATGGGAAATTTGGAAGAGGTCTTAGTAAAAGGGAGTGAGTGGTAAAAAGGAACAGTGGCAGTGCATCTGTCACTGTCCCCAAAGGGCCCAGAAGGCTCGCTGTGGACTAAAGTCACAGAGGGGAAAACTGAGTGAGCTGCCTAGACAAGAGCAACGTCCTCTGAGAGACACGGCAGCCTGCGGCACCTTCACTGCAGAAAAAAAAAAAAAAAAGGCCCAACCCAGGGTCCCTCTGTCCTTTCTTGTCCTGCTAAAAGCCAGAAAACGCAGGTGGCTTTGATGACCATGCAGAGCCGGGAAATGGTCTAGAGAGGCAAATGAAGCCATCCAACACCCTAGCGGGGCCAAGTTACATCAGATCTCACCCACATTTAGTCAAAGCAGATAATTTAATGGAACTATGAAGCTCTGGGCAAACATTTTCTTTCTGCCTGCATGTAAGTTTAATCTATGGTTTGCGAAACAAGAACTCCACTCTAAACCTTACAAGGCCTACACTACAGTCCTCTAGCCCAATAAAAAGTCACTTAAGAAAGATCAGGACTCTTCAATAGAAAGGAGAAAAAAACACATCCATAAACACACACACACAAAAAAAAAGAACCGTGTAATGTTACAGTGATAAATAAAAAATAAAAAAAAAACCTTCACACTGCAGAGGGGACCCAGGACAGGACAACAGCCTAGACAGCCGGGAAATCAAAGAACCCACAGAGAACATGGCTGGCTAGCATGGTAACATGGCTGGTTAGCATGCTTACTGTACTGAATCCCATTAAGACCCGTTAGAAGTGCAGGAGCCTCTCTTCCTTCCACACAGAGAACCCAAGGGGTCACAGCTGACTGTGCTTCTCCACATCCCTCACCCCAGTAACTAGGGTCAGAGCAGAGGTAGGACGGATGGCAAAAGGCTCCAGACTGTCATAGAAGAAACACAGCAAATCTGGAAACTTACAAATTAAAACACTCATCCATCCACGTAAAGTGTTTTGTTTTTTAATGGCCCCAACCCATAGGAAGCACAAGTTTTTAGAATGATTTTTTTAAAATAATTTATTTATTCTTATTTCATGTACATTGGTGTTTTGCCTGCAGGTATGTCTATGTGAGGGTGTCATAGACACACATGGAATTATAGACAGTTGTCAGCTGCCATGTGGGTGCTGGGAATTGAACCCAGGTCCTCTGGGAAAGCAGTCAGTGCCAACTGCTGAGCCATCTCTCCATCCCCTAGAATGATTTTTTTTTTAATAGTTGATTTGTACTTTTAAATTCCACTTTTCGTGAAACTTTCTCTGGGCTACACCCCCACATGCTTGCAGAAGAGATCTGAGGGTGCTCTCAGGCCAAGGTGCTCTTCATGCTGGCAAGTTACAAGAACCGGTGTTCCAAGACGGAGTGCAGGAGAGAGAGAGAGATCAGGACTTTTGAATAACACACAATTCCTTGTAAACCTAAGTGGTCTTCTACAAACTTCTAAATGTCAAGTGTGACTTAAAGGACTGTTTGAAAAGAGTAATGAGGTCAGGGCAGTGGAAAGTTGACAACCACAGGATACATGGGCCATAGAGCCTCAACTCCTACCCATTAACTGGCAGGTAGGCCAGGGACAAACATCACTGGATAGAAAACAGACACACAGGATTCAGACAGAAGACCTCGAAGCTCAAACTGGAAGAGAAGAAACAATAGAGTAGAAGGACCCATAGCAGTGGAAAACTCCTGGATGTGGCAGGTGACATCCCAGTTTCAAACAGAAGTCCCTGGTGAGAAAATGAGTGGCTGTCTGTTATCCCAAAAGAACCCCAGAAAGCGTGTAGAGGGACACCCCTGAAATGCAGCCCTGGGAGGCGGAGGCAGGAGGATCAGAAATTCAAAAGCCAGCCTGGGCTACTTGAAAGTCAGTCTCAAAATAAAATAAAATAAAATAGATCTCCTAGAAACGGAGAAAAAGAATAGAAAATGCAATTCTCAGGCAACCACACATTACCTTAAATGGAGAAAGGATAAAGGGAAGCAGCCAGCATTGGTGGCGCACGCCTTTAATCCCAGCACTTGGGAGGCAGAGGCAGGCAGATCTCTGTGAGTTCGAGGCCAGCCTAGTCTACAGAGTGAGTTTCAGGACTGGATCCATAGCTACTTAGAAACCCTGTCTCAGAAAAACAAAAAACAAAATAAATAAAAATAAATAAATAAATAAAGGGAAGTTTGTCATCGTGCATTAAGGTCGGCAAGGCCAAATGATGATTGAAAGAAATGATAGCTTGTCCCTTCTTTAAATTGTGTTTTATTTTATGTGCAGGGATATTTTGCCTGAATGTATGTCTATGTTCCACATGTGTGCTTGGTACCCATGGAGGCCAGAAGAGGGCATCAGATTCTGCTGAACCTGTAGTTATGGATGGTTGTGAGCCACCATGTAGATAGATGCAGGGGATTGAACCCGGGTCCTCTGGAAGAATGTAGCCAGCATTCTTAACCATTATGCCACTTCTCAAGCCCTATAGCAGATACTGCTTTAGCCCGTCTCTGTCAAAGTCAGAAAAAGCCATTCACAGTCATCTTGAGCATTTCAACTCCGCATTTGATAGAAATGCCCACCGTAAACAAGGCAGAGGAAAGTGGCCCAGTTAATCGCCAAGACAGACACCAATTATGCACGAGCACAAACCCAGAACATCAGTCCCAGGGGATTCTGTCTTCAGCTTTGTGCCATTCACTGAGGAACAGCTGAGTAAGAGCTGTCTTGCTTATGCACTTCTTGATGGCTAGGAAAGGAAGTCAAGACACCAATGGGAGGGTGAAGATCCAGGGGCGGTAACAATAAGCCAAACCTCACAAAACTTTTCACTGAAATTAACATGAAAGTCCACCACTTAAAAGTTTCCGTGCATGAGAACATAGTTATTAAGAAGAAAATGACCAAGCGTCCAATTCAACTAGATGGGGTTGATTTTGCTTTAATCTTTGCTTTTAAGTTTTTTTTCTGTCTTCCAGAAATCTACCAAGTAGACAACAGATGAATTTTCTTAGAGAAAGAAAATGTATGAAATTATGAGAATAAGGAATATGAGAAAAGGAGCATATGGAACAAGAGGTATGAGCACTCTGGAAGCCAGAGAGTATCTAATAACTAAGCTGGCAGGACCCATCTCCAAAGACAATGCCTCCCAACAGGAACTTGTGGGGGAGGGGGCAAACGCTTTTAATCCCAGCACTCGGGAGGCAGAATCAAGACCATCTCTGTAAATTTGAGGCCAGCTTGGTCTACAGCAAGAATTACAGTACAGGCTCCAAAGCTACACAGAGAAACCCTGTCTCAAAAAACAAAAACAAACAAACAAAAAGAATAGGACAGCCGGGCGGTGGTGGCACACACCTTTAATCCCAGCACTCGGGAGGCAGAGACAGGCAGATCTTTGTGAGTTTGAGACCAGCCTGGTCTACAAGAGCTAGTTCCAGCGCAGGCTCCAAAGCCACAGAGAAACCCTGTCTCGAAAAAAAACAAAAAAAAAGAGAATAGGAAAACTTATGGCCAGGGGTTCCAGTAGAACTGAAACTAGGCTCTCTCCGCCTACTGCAGAAGAGAGTGTTGACAAGATGAACGGCAGATGTGGGCGGATATCATAGCAGCACACACGCCCTGGGTCATGGTTTTGCTCTTAGAGATCTCAGCCCCCTGCAGCTAATCTTGATCCCACAATATGACAACGAAAACCTCCAGAAATAAACGACTCATAAGTTTTCAGCTGCCCACTGTTTTGAATACCATGCCCATTCTTGCTTCATCCTCTCTGGGATGATAGCCATACCACCTGCATAGTTGTCACCCCTAGTCACTCAGAAGCCAGCTAGATATCAGATTGCCTGTCGTTCATATAAAGAAAGGGAGACTGAAGTCTTTTCAACACACTTAGACACTTTACTCACGATATCATCTTCATTTCCGCCCCACTCAATATTCAAATGTTAAATCCATACTACTGTCTGTTCTGCCAGCAACATAGACTGCCCAGGCCATTGTATGGTCTCCAATTCCACTGAGTTACCTGAGTGCTCCCTGCTCTGAATCATTTCAGGTCACAGGTGATACAGGTGATAACACTACATGACTGCCCCTACTTGTGAACTAAAAAAAAAAAAACAAAACAAAACAAAAAAAAAACTGTGTAACTTCTCTCACCATTTAATATGTCTTTTTCAGTTGTCTGCACTGACCTGTCAGAGGTGATAGGGGAAATTTCCCACTGCCCCTGCAAGCAAGAAGATAGAAGCTCTCAACAGGAGAGAGAAATCTGGGTTGTGCTAGAAGTGAATCTTTTTTTTCTGTGAAATTATTGGGAGGGTATATTTTATTTTTTCTGTCACAACTCAAACAGCACAAATTATGACCCCAGTGTGTGATAAACGCAGGAACGACTGGGGCTGGGGAAATGGCTCAGTGTATGAAAAGATTTGTTGAACAAGCACGAGACCCTGAGTTCAGATCCCCACACTCATCTCAAAGGCACAGCAGCAGGTGTCTGTCACCCCAGCACTAGGACGTGGGGATATGGACCTGAGGGCTTTGCACTTGCAGGCACACACCCATGTATGTATATACCACAAACAAATAGAAAAGATAAAAAGAGCATTGAACTTGTGTGTCTATAAGATGAACATATATGGTCTGGTGCAATCCGCCCTTTCAGGCATCCATTGGGAAGGTTGGAATAGACCCTGGGGGCAGGAGGGACTTCTGCAATAGAACAAGATCCTGAGTGGGGCTATTTTGTTCATTCAAGAGGTCCAAGCAGAGTTAGACAACTACTCACCAAACAGTAACAAAAGTGACTCAGGAGCTGGGTGAGGTCAGGCACGCCTACAATCCCAGGTTCTCAGAAAGCTAATGCAGGGAGTTTCAAGTTCAAAGCCTGCTTGAATTATAGAGCAAGCTACACAACAGCCTAGGCAACTTAGCAAGACGTTGTCTCAAGTAAAAATTGGAAGGGAAAAAAGGAGCTAAGGGGATAGCTTCAGTCAGTACAGTGCCTGCCTTGAGAGCAGGAGGACGTGAGGTTAAACTCCAGAACCCGTGCAAGAAATGCTAAGCATGGTTGTGCGGGCTTGTTTTCCCAGCGCTGGGGCTGAAGACAGGCTAATAGCTGCGGTTCTCTAGGCAGCAAGACTATCCCTAGCGAGTCCCACACCAGCAAAAGACGCTGCCTCGGAAAAAAGGTGAATGGCATCTGAGGAACAACATCTGAAATTGTTCCTCTGACCTTCACACACAGGTACACTTATTCTTGTGAACCCACACACATCAAGAGAGAGAGAGAAGAGGGAGAGAGAGAGAAGAGGGAGAGCTCTGGGCTCAACCACAAAGCAAAAAGAGACTCAGGAACTGGAGATTAACTTGACTCTGCTGACCAGTTCGAGAACTTATGAAGTACTGGGGTTCTAGATTTTCTCCTTAGATCATGCATCCAAAGTAGTCACAATAGGTTAACTTCTGAGTGCAATTCCCAAGGATGAACCGTAGGTGGCACTGTAGCATAAAATGAGCCCGTTAAACTGTTATTCACGCCTTCTAGACTTGAATGTGTCCAGCCATACATAACAAGAATATGTCTAATTCTTTTCAATCAGAAATGTGAATCCATAGATTCTGTACACCTATCTATCATAGCTCTGAAGACCTGAGTCACTTGGCACTCTAGTGCATCATGCTTCTCAGCTCTTCCACCTTCTGCCTTTCTCAAAATAAACACCTCAGCCATAGTACTTAGCATCAACGTCTTTGGTCCGTCTTGGACCACAACATAAGTTGAATGGCAAAGCTGTGGCCCATACACATCCCAGGCATCCTGCTTTATTATGAATTATTACTAATAAACAATAATAAATAAAAGAAAAATAAACTTTACTCCCCCACAAGTTTAGACCAGTGTCTCAAATAAGGTTGAGTTTGGCTCCTTTTTTCACAGCTAATGGAGACATGCTTTGCTTTTTAGAACAATGGTTCTCAACTTTCCTAATGCTGAGACCCCTTAGCACCACTCCTGTTGTAGTGACCCCCAGCCATAAAAGTATTCTGTTGCTACTTCATAACTGTAATTTTGCTACTGTTATGAATTGCACTGTGTATCTGATAGACAACCTCTGTGTGGGGCGAGACCCATGGTCGAGAAATGCTGCTTTAGGAGCTTGTGGTGTGGTGTCTAGCTCTCAGACACAGCTTACCACTTTGCCTGAGATCCACAAGGTCCGTGGAGAATTCAGACTGTCGATCAACGAATGCCACCATTGACTCCATGGATCACAAAAATCCCACCCCTACGTTCAAGTCTCCAGTCCAAGCAAACATCCTAATATTGGGAACCTATAAAATGTCAACTATTAGGGGGCAGATTTGAATAAAACACATTATATGCATGTATGAAAGTCCCAAACAATAAAAATTATTTAAGTCAAATCCACTTATTTCTGGAATAACTTGCCTCCCCGGGTTTTGTTATTAAAACTACTTTCTGTTACATGCCGGTAGAAGAAGAAAAAAAAAAACAGAGCAACCATTCTTTGGTCTTGGGTTCAGTCTGGTTGACAAGCAATGCTAATAAACTGAGGAGGAAGAGCACCCCATCATCACAGTACAAAACAGTACAAGAAATAGAAACCACGCCCTTTCCATGGCCGTATTTGCTATAGTGATGTCATTATTGCCCCAAACAGGTCAGTTACAAGCATGGCCCTCTAATATCTGCTCCACACTGATTTGTTTTCGTTCTGTTTCTTTACTTTTTGCTGTTATTGCTTTATTTGTTTTATTGTTTTATTTATTGTGGGGTTTTTTTGGTTTTTGTTTTATTTTGTTGTTGTTTGGCTTTTGCTTTTCGTTTTTATGCCCTCTGTGCTGACTTGATATATATTCATATTTCCACTATGCTAATCCATTTTTTTGGTTTTTGTTTTTGTTTGTTTCTGGTTGGCTGGCTCATTGTTTGGTTGAATTTTTCTGTGGCAAGCTCTCTGAATGTAGCCCAGGCTGACCTGAAAATTACAATCCTCCTGCCTCAGCCTCCTGCCTCTGATCCTCATGCCTATCTCCATCTAGTTTTATTTATGCATCAACTCTCTAGGCCCAATCTCTTTCCTTCTCTGAGAAAACAGAATATTTAGAGGACTTGTAGGACCATCTTTAAGTTGCTCGCTCCCAGAAGAAAGGGTAACACCTAGCTAATTAGCTCTCCAATTAAAACATTTCTGCAGCGTCGCACACATTCTCCAGAGTCATAGTATCATGCACACAAGCCAACAGCCACCTCAACCCAAATCACAAAGTCGACAGTTTACAAATATTCTGCATGTGTACTTACAAATATGGATACATTTGCATTTCTTTTCATAATCGTGACACATAATCTCTTTAGTTGCTTATAGAGGTGGGGAGGCACAGTGGTCCTAGTATTCTACTAGTATAGGAAAGTTGCAATGATTGCAGAAAAGAGCTGGGCGGTGGTGGCGCAAGCCTTTAACCCCAGCACTTGAGAGGCAGAGGCAGGTTGATCTCTGTGAGTTCGAGGCCAGCTTGGTCTACAAAGCAAGTTCCAGGACAGCCAGGACTGTTACATAGAGAAACCATGTCGAAAGAAAGAAAGAAAGAAAGAAAGAAAGAAAGAAAGAAAGAAAGAAAGAAAGAAAGAAAGAAAGAAAGAAAGAAAGAGGAAGGGAAGGGAAGGAGGGAAGGGAAGGTTTAAACATGGTGGTTTATGACTTAGGAAGGGAAGGTTTAAACATGGTGGTTTATGACTTAGCATGCAAGCCCTATTCAAACCAAGTACATGAAGGCTGTGAAGAAACTGTGTCCCGAGGAATCAGAGTCTCTGATATAATTCATGGATCTGGAATACAGATAAATAAATAAATGCAATAAATAATACAGCTAGTTCCAGGACAGGCTCCAAAGCTACAGAGAAACCCTGTCTCGAAAAAAAAAAAAGGGCTTTACATCACCATGAGAGCTTCTCCCTCATCTTGGTGTGAAGAAGTCACACACACACATACACAGTCAGATCTCTGTGAGTTCAAGCCCAGGCTGGTCTACAGAGTGAGTTCCAAGACAACCAGGGCTGTTTCACAGAGAAACCCTATCTCAAAAAAAGAAAGAAGAAAAAGAAAAAAGAAAGAAAAGAAGGAAGGAAGGAAGGATAGAAGGACTTTGTTTCTAAGATTACAAAAGCAAAAGCAACAGCTTGAGCTGCGAAAAATTTGCAGTGAGATTTAAAAGAAACAAGTAAAAAGCCAAGCACGCTACAGAAATAGTTTCCCAGAGCAACCAAGTCTCTAATCTTCTTTAGAAAAGGAGTCTTAGGTCTCGAAAAAGTCTACTCAAAAGAACCCTGTAAAATTTGAGACTATTGACATGTTCATATTCTGAAGTATTAAGTACAAAAAATAAAACAAAATAAGGCCTGCCTGATGTAGAACAAAACTGTGTCATAGACCAGGACTCTGTGACATCACATCACACGGCATGTGTCTTTGCCAGACCTGACTTATCACAACGAGGTACCATCATGGGGGACACTGGAACAACAGGAGTTGATTTCTCACAGTTTTCGAGGCGTGTGGACTGGGCATGTTCACGGAAGAGCTCGCTTCTGTGCACACAGACAGCTGCCCTCTTGCTGGGTCTTCACACGGCAGGAGAAGAGCAGGCTCTCTGTCACATTTTTATAATCTCACTGCTACCTCTTCTAAACCTAATATCTCCCAGACACCCTATCTCCAGATACCATCACGTGGGCGGTATGACTCCAATATATGAGCTGCTGAGGCTCGACTCAGTCCACAGAAAAGTGCGGTTTTATTGTATTTCACATTATCGACCAGCCTTGGTGAACAAAGACTGTGGAAGCCTTAATATAAATATATTTGTTGGTTGCTTCTGTAAAAAGAAGCCAAACCACTAGGCAAGAAATCCACCCACCATTTTTTATTTTTGTTTCTCTATGAAGTTCAACTTCTGCTATTTGAGTTCATAGAAACCTTTCTGGTTCACACAACACACACACAAAAGGATCTAGCAGATCACGATGCAAGTGAGACAGACAATTGGGTAGGTTGGAGTTCTGGTATTCAGACAACTTCAAGTTACTCAGGTGGAGTCGCAGAGCTCATCGGTAGGTTCAGCAGCGGCAGCAAAGGAGCCCAGGGACCCGCGCTTTCCTTAGCGTCCTCCACAGCTGGGATTACTCTGGTACCCTGCTTGTCCAGCTCACCGACCATCAGCCAGCATCTCACCTCGCCCCGTTTTAAGAAGACAAGTTCGGTGAAAGGGAAGCCTGCAAGCAAGACCAGCTGGGAGTTGTAGGAGTAGATGCCTTGTGGGCCAGGACAGCCTGGGGACTTGTTGAACTGAGAACTAGATGCCCATTGCTAGAGGTAGTTAGCTGTCTGGGTACGTAAGGGAAGCCATGGCTTTTCCTGACAAACAGAAACTTGCTTCCCAAGGTTTCTGTGAAATGCTGAGTTTAGGTTTTTTTTTTTTTATTTACTGGAGATTTTCCTGTTTACCTGGTCAGAATCCAGCCCGAGCTGAGCCCTGACTCTCATTGAGGACATTGTCAGCAACGCTGCCATTTGGGGGGCTTGCTTTTGACCTAACAGTGTTGGTGTTTCTGATCTTGAGATGACCTTTTTTTAATATTTGTGATTTTTTTTATTATTTTTTTTTGAGCTATATAGTTTTCTCCGCTCCCCTCCTTTCCTCTCCCCTCCCCTTCAACCCTCTCCCATGATCTCCATGCTCCCAATTTACTCAGGAGATCTTGTCTTTTTCTACTTCCCATGTAGATTAGATCCATGTATGTCTCTCTTAGGGTCCTCTTTGTTGTCTAGGTTTTCTGGGATTGTGAGGTTTAGGCTGGTTTTTCCTTGTTTTATGTCTAAAAGCCACTTATAAGTGAATACATATTATATTTGTCTTTCTGGGTCTGGGTTACCTCACTCAATATGATGTTTTCTAGATTCATCCATTTGCCCACACATTTCAAAGTGTCATTATTTTTTTTTCTGCTGTGTAGCACTCCATTGTGTAACGTTGTACCACATCTTCTTTATCCATTCTTCAGGAAATGACCTGGGGTTTTTTGTTTTGGTTTTTGTTTGTTTGTTTGTTTGAGACAGGGTTTCTCTGTGTAACAGTCCTAGCTGTCCTGGAACTTGCTCTTGTAGACTATGCTGGCCTTGACCTCACAAAGATCCACTTGCCTCTGACTCCCAAGTGCTGGGATTAAAGGCGTACACCACCACCGCCCGGGTGACCTGTTTTTTAAACAAGGTCTCAGGTAATCTAAACCAGCCTCAAACCCTGGGTTCTTCTACCCCATACTGGTTCGGGTGCCATGATTACAGATGTGCCCCAACATGCCTGGCCTGACCAAGATCGCACTTTGAAAACAATTAGTCCAGCCTCTCGGCGGATGGTCCTTAGATTAAATGTCTGTCAGCTGTGGTTGCAGGTTACGTCATTTAGAATATGATGATTTATGAATCAGCAGCTTCCCAGAGTCATTTACATCAGCAAAAGGCTCCAGCCATGAACCATTCCCTGGGGCCTAGGCACAGGCAAGCTGAACTCTCGTTCTCCGAGTGAGGTTCCTCAAGTATTTGTGGAGTCCCCACTCCTGGGTGCTTGCTCATTTTACTTAGCGCTTCCTGAGGGCCACTTTTATTGTACTAAGCACTGGATATACAAAAGCAGACAGCTTTAACTTGCAGTAACTGAGGACTTCGCTAAGGAATCTTAATAACACAAAGTCAAGATAAATATTCTGGTGCCCTTTTTGAGGAGAAAGACTCATCACAGAAATTTACAGACATTCTCTAAAGTCTTCACTCGGATCATATTGGGAAGTGCAGTGTGAAAGGACAAGGAACTAAACACGTCCAAGTAAAGACTCCAGTTAGGAACAGTCTGAACACCTGTAATTCCAGCATGCAGAAAGATCAAGAGTTCAAAGCCAGCCGCAGCTACACAGTAATTTCAGTGCCAGTTTGGGCTATATATGCGACCCTGTCTCAAGCAAACAAATAAAAACCTACTTAATATAAAAGATAGAAATAGTTATTTATTTATAAACAACTTGATATAAAAGCGTTTTTGAGCCAGGTGTGGTGGTATACACCCCTTAATCCCAGCACTTGGGAGGCAAAAGCCGATAGATCTCTGTGAGTTCAAGACCAGCCTGGTCTACAGAAAGAGTCCCAGATCAGCCAGGGCTATACAGCGAGACTCTGTTTAAAATGAATTAAATAAATAAATAATTCTTTTCAAGGATGAGTCAGAAACTCCTCAGTATTTCAAATACTGTGGAATTCAAAATATATCAGGCTGAAAACAGCTAGCCTCTGTGTGCTCAAAATTCAGCTGCATTCAAAGGAGTAAGAGAGTAAGCAATTATTTTTTAAAATAAGGTCTCATGTAACCCAGAAAGGCCTCCAACTTGCTGCTTTGAACTTAATTAACTTCTGATCCTCCTGCCTCCAACTCCCAAGAGTTGGGGATTACATGCAGGTGCCACCATGCCCATTTTTTACTGGGCCCTGGGGATTGAAACTAGAACCTTGCTCATGGAAAACAAGCCATTCTGCCAACCGAGCTGCATCCCAGCCCATTTTCAGGGGCGAGCACCTCTGAAAGGGAAAAGGGTTCTTCAGACCTGTTGGAGGCAGGAAGTCAGCCAAACGCGTTTTTGATAAAGCTTATCCTTAGCCAGCCGCCGATGTGACTGCTCTGAAGAATAAGGTCTGGTTTTCCTTGGTCGACAGGAGGAAGCAGCTAAAGAAAGGCCAGTTCCCCGCCCCCCAGTCTCCAGAGGAGGCTACGGTGGCTGTCCACTCTGTGCTGAGTTTTGGCTGCGTTTGTACTGGCCAAACTCATTGTATTGTATTATATCGTCCTCTAGTGGTTCCACACTTCTTTGTATTTCCTTTCTCTTCAGGCAGAGTTCCTCATTAGATCATATGGCACTTCCTTTACCCCGACAAACGTCTATTAAGTGAACTGAGATGAATGGCCTGCATTCCACCTGATGGCTGAAACTAGGTGATGAACTGATTTTCACCAAAAGAATGAGTGTTCAAACAGCTTAGGCTCAGGTAAATCACTGTGGCTTTCTGTAAAATAGATGATATGATGTCATTTCCCACTGCCTCTGCTATGGAGTGAACGGGGTTTGATGTGGTGGTGGAGGCTGAAACACTCTCACATAGGCCAGGCTAGCCTCAAACTCACTACGTATCAGAGAGTGACCTTGAACTCCTGACCCTCCAGCCCCTACTTTCAAGGGCTAGGGTTACAGGTGTATACCATGACACCTGCCTGGACTGAATGTCTGTGTACCCACCACCAAAGCTTTTATGTTGAAACCTAATCATAAAGGTGACTGTTTTTGGAAGTGGGAACTTTGAGAAATAATGTTTATATTCAGTTGTGAGAGCAGGACCACCCACACTGAAATTGGTATCCTTACATCAGCGGTTCTCAACCTTCCTATGCTGTGACCCCTTAATACAGCTCCTCGTGTTGTGGTGACCCCAACCATAAAATCATTTTCATGCC
>JAQHUG010000269.1:19202-47843 GCA_028555095.1 Dicrostonyx torquatus | reverse complement strand
ATTAATTAAATAACTTTTTTTAAAGAAACATTAGGGGGGCTGGAGAGATGGCTCAGAGGTTAAGAGCACTGACTGCTCTTCCAGAGGTCCTGAGTTCAAGACCCAGCAACCACATGGTGGCTCACAACCATCTATGAGATCTGGTGCCCTCTTCTGACCTACAGTTGTACATGCAGACAGAACACTGTATACATAATAAATAAAATCTTTAAAAGAAAGAAAGAAACATTAGAATAGTTGTTTCCTCTATTTTTGGGGTACTATCATCTTTTCAAAATTCATATGTTGAATATGATCATCAATGCCAAATAATAGCAGATGAACTTTTGGAATCAAAATGATATAAGGCTCAGTGAGTTAGCCATCTCCTTTGTACCATGCGAGGACAGAGCAAGATGTGTCTATGAAATGGGAAATGGTCCCTGACTTCTACCACCACATCTGCACTCCAACCTTAGACTTTACAGTGTCCAGAACTGTGGGAGAATAAATGCATGTTGTTTATTAATCAGACTAGGGCAGTGCAGGGGTTGGGGAAGGACTGCCTGAGAAGGAATAAGAAAGAACTTTGTGACTGGTGTGTGCTGAGTAGCAGCACGTTTGCTGAGCATGCAGAAGGACCTGGGTTCCACCCCTGGCCCCACACATGTGTGCACATGCATGCATGTGTGTGTGTGTACATGTGTGTGTGCACATGCATGCGTGTGTGTGTGTGTGTGTGTGTGTGTGTGTGTGTGTGTGTGTTCCATAGCTTGATGAGGGTTCGGCTTTGTTCAGTTTTGTTTGAGACAGGATGTCATTTTGTAGCCCTGGCTAGCCTCCAGCTCCTTGTTGTTTGACTCTAGCCTCCAACTCATTGTCATTTTGACTCTCGAGTCCTGGGATTACAGAAACATACCAGCATGCCTGACTGCACTTGGCACCTAGAAAATGGTTCTAGTTTTTCGGCTATTGTGAAAATAATAATAATAGTGTAGCTTTTCAAAGTACAAAAGTAATAATATTGAAAGAATAAAGTAATGTTAATAAACTGTTTAAAAGCTGAAACAAGATCATTTGTATCGCCCATAACTCCTCTATCACTATTCCTTCTAGCTCATGTGTGACATAAAAGTTTGGAAACAGAAAGGGACCTTACTTGGCTGGGTTCCACAAGAGAAGAATTTGGATATGATGCATTTGTTACCAATAAACAAGAAGTAGGTAATCATTTAAAAATAGGGAGCAGAGGCTGGAGATAGATAGTTCAACATTTTAGATCACTCACTGTTCTACATCAGCGGTTCTCAGCCTTCCCAGCTTCTTATGTTGTTGTGACCCTCCAACCACAAAATTATTATTTTGTTTTTCTTTTTGTTTTTTCAAGACAGGCTTTCACTGTGTAACCCTGGCTTTCCTGGAACTCTGTAGACCATGCTAGCCTCAAACTCACAGAGATCCACCTGCCTCTGCCTCCCAAGTGCTGGGATTAAAGGTATGTGCCACTGCCCAGTCATTAAATTATTTTTGTTGTTACTTCATAACTGTAATTTTTGCTACTGCTATGAATTGTAATGTAAATACCTGATATTCAGGATAACTGATATGTGACCCTATGAAAGGGTTGTTTGACCCCCAAAGGGATCATGACCCACAGGTTGAGAACTTCTAGACGCTAGATTCCCAGCACCCACGTGGTGATTCACAATCACCTTTAACTCCAGTTGCAGGTGATCTGACACCTCTTCTGGCCCCTGTGGCCCTAGGTAGGTACCCACACGCTCTACAAGCATACANCCATGTGGTTGCTGGGAATTGAACTCAGGACCTTTGGAAGAACAGGCAATGCTCTTAACCACTGAGCCATCTCTCCAGCCCGAGGCTGCTTGAAATATGAAGAACCCTAACGCAAAGAGCTAAAACTAGCAAGCTAGTTTAGTGACAACAATGTGCATTTTCTAGGGGACGGCCCATTACCACGCACAGCGAGAACCCGCTGTACCCGAGATGGACCGTAGGTGGCGCCGCAGGGACGGGTAAGTGCGTCCAGGGTTACTCTAGGAGACGCGACTAGAGGGCGGGGCGATCCAGCCTCCTGCGCGGTGGGAGGAGCCTGCGGCCCGAGCCACGTGTTCATCGGCGCGCAGGCGCAGGATGGGGCACTCCCCCGGGAGTGAGGGCTGCTGGGCCGGATGACGTGGCCTGGCAGCGTGCGTGCCCGTCCTGCCTCCGGAGAACGGCGCTCCCGGAACGGCCCGCGGCCTAGTCCCGCCCAGCGCGCGTGTGCCTGTCTGCCGAGCCCGGGATAGCGGCGGGGACTGCGGGGACGGCGCGCCGCTGACATGGGGGAGTGACGCGCCTGCGCCCGCGCTTCCGGAGCGGCAGCGAGACATGAGGAGCGCCCGCGGCGCGGGTAGCGGCGGCTCCTAAGCCGGCATGGAGCACAAGTACGGCGGGGACGCGCGGGCCGGGCCCGGCGGCGGCCTCGGGCCGGTGGACGTGCCCAGTGCCCGGTAAGGAGCGACCCACGGTGGGCGGCGGTGTCGGACTGGCTTCCCCGCCGGCTGCCCCTGAAGTCCGTGGCTTGAGATCCGCGAGCGGGCGGGAGTCCGGGCTCGGGGCGCGCCGCCTGCCAGTTTCTAGCCCCTGGAGAGACGATCGTGGGTGTCCCTCCTCGCCCCGGTAACGCGGGGCTCCTTCCCCTCTCCCACGCCTCCCCGAGTGCCTAAGCGGAAGGTGTCACCGTCTCGCGCGGAGAAACCAAAGTACAAGCCGATGAACTTGGGTGTAAAAGTCCAGCCCTGCCTGTCGTCGAGTTTTCGTGGCCGTGTTTTTGTGGGGAGGCGTGGGAGGCTTATTTTTAATAGTACAAAATGCGTGTTGTCCCCTTCCCCCAAATTCGTACGGTACAGGAATTAAGTGAAAGTTCTTCCCCCTTCCCTCAAGCCTGAGCAGTGTACTGTGGCACCAGCCAGTTGTGTCCTTTCTGGCCTGTCCCAAGTTCTGAGATAGTGGTAAAGATACATAAACTAGAGCCCAGCAATTTCGTT
This sequence comes from Dicrostonyx torquatus, assembly GCA_028555095.1. Lineage (NCBI taxonomy): Eukaryota > Metazoa > Chordata > Mammalia > Rodentia > Cricetidae > Dicrostonyx > Dicrostonyx torquatus. The sequence goes on along the minus strand of JAQHUG010000269.1, from coordinate 44,814 downwards.
CAAACTGGTATTTATTACCTTCATTTTTTTTTTTTTTAGCGAGATTCAGTTTTTCTAATCAGTGTGTCCTCTGAGATTTAGTGATTGTTTGATAATGCTCCTAGAACGTAGTAACTGGGTTACCAACTAACTTCGATTTGTGAAAAGGACACATGCTGAATAGAATTTAAGCCAACTGCGGGGTTTGTAGCGTACATTTGGCTTTCGGTGTATTTTGATTCATTTATAGCCTGTCACGTGTTAGTCAGTGGCCCATAAGAACGAAATGCGGACGGAGTTACCGGTATGGATTGGTAATAGAGGGAAAATACCAGAAAGAGACAAGACTAGGCCAATTCACAAAATTAGACCGTGGAGAGAGACTAAAGGATCAGATGATTGTCACGTTTCCTGTTGAAACTGCTGGTTTTCAGAGCATATTCATTGCCGTAGCCTTAGGAAGTACAGATATTTCAGGGTGAAGTGTGCTGTCCTTCATTTACTCTCAGATAACCCAAGGGCTGTGTGTGTGAGACAGAGTGTGTGTGAGCAGTTTAAAAGTGTGTGCTTAAGAGCCTCCTGTCCTAGACCAGTACGGGAGGTTTCCGTCCTTGGCCAGCTTACCTGTGTCATTGCTAGCTTAGCAGTGTTGCTTTTGTAGTTGATTTGATTGCGGAATCTAAATTTTGACTCAGGGCTGGCTGAATTTTCAGGTTGCCAGCATTTCCTGTATGGTCAAGAGCTGGTTATTAACTGTAACGACAATTATCGGATCCTTTCATTGTGCCTGTTTTCATGCCTAGGTTCACATATGTCTTAAATAAAGGTTTCGGCTTCATTACGTCTTTGGTAGTCAGGACAGCCAGCGTTTGCTGAGCACCTCCTGTGCCCCACAGACTCTTAGTCTACACCTCCCTTTAATTTTTCCGGCAGCCCTACAAATTTTAAGTAGTGGTGTCCTTGTTTGATAGGTCAGGAAATTGAGCTGCCTAAGGCCACACAACTAATGAATGACCTGGGAGTCCCTGCTTCAGAACCCTTGTATTTATGGACACCTTCTGCTCACACGTGTGGATGCTTGACTATGTTTTCAGTGAGGTGGACTAGTACTGTTATTATTAAGCATCTTATTTCTTTTTGAGACAAGATGTCATACTGTGGTGGCCAGACAGGCTGCTCCTTCCGCCTTGTAAGTGCTAGGAGTACAAGCCTAGACCACTGTGTCTGGTCAGTGGACTGCTTTGTTTGTGTATACGTGTGTTTGATGTCCTCAGGTGTCCTGCTCTGTCACTACCTTCTTCCCTTGAGACAAGGTCTCCCCCTCAACCTGGAGCTAGCCTGGCAGCCAGCAAGCCTCGTCCAGCCTCCTGTGTCTTCAGAGCAGGGATTGGTTAGCACCCTGGCTTTTATGTGAATGCTGGAGGTTCAGACTCAGGCGCTCATGCTTACACAGCAAGTGCTCTTAGCCACCCAACTATCTTCCCAGGCTCTTGGCTTTTATTTATTTATTTTTTGGTTTCTCCAGACAGGGTTTCGCTGTGTAGCCTTAGCTGTCCTGGAACTCACTCTGTAGACCAGGCTGGCTGTAAACTCAGAGAGATGTTTCTGCCTGTGCCTAAGTTCTGGGATTAAAGGCATGTACCACCACCACCCGGCTTATTTTCATTTTTTTTAGTTTTTATACATATAAATGTTTGCTGGGAATATCTCCCTCCTACCCCTTTATCCCCTTCTCCTCTTTTGTAATGTCTAGAGAACTATGAGTGACAGTGATGAACGAAGTTCTTGGAGTTATAAACCCATATCCAGATTTTAATGATTACAAGTTTAGAGAACTGAAGGACTGTCTAACCACATAGAAGACCAGTTATATTTTTTATGAGATCACTTAACAGCAAATAATGGTTTCTAAGTCGGGAGCTAGATTGAATGCCCCTGCATTGCCCTGAGGTCTAGTGGCCTTTACAAGAACCTCCCCTTCTCCCATCCCTTTTCGCCTGCTAGTCATTTCCTGCTTAACATGAACTACCGTGTTTGTATGTGGTTACTTAGCCTTAACCAGTGTTTCAGAGATGTTTAGCAGGAAGTTGTATTAACTAGAACTTTCAAAGTCAAAGAATGCCAGAGCCAGCAGGATGGCTTGCTGCCAAGGCTGATGACCTGAGTTTGACCCCTTGGACCTGCACTTATAAGGGGAGAACCAACTCCTACAAGTTCTGACCTCCGTATGACAGTGCCTGCTGCATGTGCACACATACCTACACAAGTAATAACTACTGTTATTGTATATGTAATAGAGGGAAAATTTTTAAAGTCAAAGAATGCAATGTTTAAAATGTGAAAATAGTTTTCCTAATTTGATAATTATAGCAGAGTATATATACATTGCATGAAAGAGTCCAGTGTCAGAATATGTGTATGATTGCAAATGTTCATAGAATAATATGTTTATACACATAGAGATGAAAAGGAAAAGGTTTGTAAAGCTACACCTAAATTGGTTACCTGTGAGGAGAAAGTTAGAAATGATTTAAAACCTTTCCAATAATCGGCTGTTGAGGAGTTAACATTGTAACCTCTGGGGTGCTGTGCATGCGTGTGTGTATGAAAACAGTTTGCTTACTCTTCCTAGCATATTATCAATGAGTTTTTTACATGATCTATATCTATAATCTTTAAAATAAGTATGTTAAGTATAATTTGCCTTTTCCTTGATTTCAGTCATATGTAATCTATTGCTGAACTAACTCACTAGATTGAGCTAAACTTAAATACAGTAGGATCTTCAAGGCCTCCTTCAGTGCTCATGGTTTGCACATGCTCCGTGCTCTGACACCTTCCCTTCCCTCTTCTTAATCCCTGCATGGTCTTTAATACACAAGTAGATCTCAAACGCAGTTCTCCTAAGGATAGGTAGACTCTTCTGTTTCCCTACTCTCTCCTGGAGGCCCGGAACTCCTTGAGGGCAGAGTGCTAGCCTGGTTTGAGTGTCTTGGTTGAAGCTTGAAACTGGAGCGACTTTAAAACAGATAGGGATTCTCTCACACAAGAAACCAGAGGGGTCAGGCGGTGGTGGCGCACATCTTTAATCCCAGCACTTAGTAGGCAGAAGCAAGCAGATCTCTGTGAGTTCGAGGCCAGCCTGATCTACAGAGCGAGCTCTAGGACAGGCACCAAAGCTACACAGAGAAACCCTGTCCCTTGTCTCGGAGAGAAAAAAAAAAGCCCACAGCGATAGCCCCTGAGACAAATTTTGTTGCTGTTGTTTACAGTATATTAACTTTCATATTCAGACTTATAAAATGGATGCAACATCTTTAGCTAAATTTTTTAAATTATTTTTATATATTTTTGGGTTAGGCTAAAATTTAAGTTTTAGGTAAGTTAGGAGTGATATAATAAGCTAGAGAGTCATGAGTTTTGAGACCAGTCTGGACTACATAGCAAGACTCTGTCTCAAATATAGGGGGATAGTTCTTCCTTAAGGCAGAAATAAGGTAGATCAGTTCAAGGCACTTCTTTCCCTGTTGAGAGGAAGAAATGAGGCTGTATCTGAAGCTACCCTGCCAGATCTCCACCACATACTACCATGTAGCATCCAACACATACTGAGTGAACATGGAATATTCATCCAAACCAAGCCGGAAGTTGGGCCTCAAGTGGTTGGGAATGAGTAGTTGCCTGGACGTGGGTAGCAGGAGTCTGGGGGCCTGGTTTCTTGGAAGTCCAAGCTCTCCCACCCCTACTTTGCAGCTTCCTCCTGCCCTTATGAAGTATGTCCAGTCCTCCTTTTCGGGACTCTGGATCTAGTCACTTTCAACCATAACCAGTGCGGTCATTATCAGGACAGAGGAGGACAAATGCCTCTTTCTGTGTATCATAAATTTCTAGTCTCTTCACATACAGAATGTAGTTTCTGTTTTGTTTTTGTAATTCTCATTTTTGACTAACAATAAGTAAAGTATATTTGAAATTTCTCTATGAATTTTGCTAAATTATATATTGTCTGTGGGGGTGAGGGGCACTGGGAACTGAACCTACGACTTCCTCCATCTATGCAATCACTCGCTCTACCACGGAGCTACAGCCTCGGCCTCTTGCTTATTTATTTTTTGTTGTTCTTTTTTTGAAGATCAGGTCTCACTAAGTTGCCTGTGCTATTTTAAACACACTTTCTTCCCAGGCAGGGATCTGTAAGTTCAAGGACAGCTTGGTCTATGTAGTGAGTTCTAGGCCCGCCAGGGCTACATAGTGAGACCCTTGGGGGTCGGGGAGGGGACGGATCCCTCTACCCAGCTTCCCAAGTAACTGGGATTACCAGCATGTTCTACCCTGACTGCCTCAATGTTGCTTTACATATGATGTTAATATGCTTTGAATATAAACCAAGAGTATATGTACCAAAATATAAACAGTACTTGTATGGATGGTGAGTTGTTTGGGGAAGGTTTTTGTTGTTGTTGTTTTTGTTTTGTGTGGGTGTTTTTTGTTTGTTTTTTTTTTTTTCTTCGAGACAGGGTTTCTCTGTAGCTTTGGAGCCTGTCCTGGAACTAGCTCTTGTAGACCAGGCTGGTCTCGAACTCACAAAGATCCGCCTGTCTCTGCCTCCTGAGTGCTGGGATTAAAGGTGTGCGCCACCACCGCCCGGCTTGGGGATGGTTTTTATTGTTGGTTTTTGTGTGTTCGTGTGTATTTCCATGATATTTAATGCCCTCCTGTACTTGTAAACAAGATTACAGCAATCCTGATGATTTCAATTATATTAAAATTGTTTCTGTTTTTATTTTTCAGATTAACAAAATACATTGTGTTACTGTGTTTAACCAAATGTTTGAAGGCTGTGGGACTTTTTGAGTCATACGATCTCCTAAAAGCTGTTCACATTGTGCAGTTTATTTTTATATTAAAACTGGGGTGAGTATAGAGAGAGCCTTAATGTTTCTTATTTCTCTGTATCTTTAAGAAATCTTACCTACATATCCTGTGAAGTTTATTCCTTCTGACAACTATTTGATAATTTTTTTTCTTTAAATAGAAGCTTACATAAGGATAGAAGTCCAGAGACCCATCAGAAAAGGGTTATTTTAGCTGAGTGTAGCAGCCTGTAATCCCAGCACTAGGGAAGTTGAGTCAAGAGGATCATGAATTGGAAGCCAGCCCCAGTTTACACAGTGAGACTGTCTCAAAAATAAATTAAAAGGAGATGGTTAAATTCTTACGACTGGCCAAACGTAGGGTTTTAGTTTAGTTTGTGCTGCTAAGATTTTTGCAGACTCTTTTAATACTTATAGATGCTTTGGTTCAGTTCTATCTTAGTCTTTTGTATTATCCTGTATTATTTAATCTCGTGGGGGTGTGTGGAGGGCTCTCCTTACACTCCTGAGAACAAGTGTAAAAATGAAAAATAATTTTGACAGTTTGTTCCGCAGTTAAGAGCAGTCGCTGCTCTTGCAGAGGACCTAAAGTAAGTTCCCAGCGTCTCCTCATGTGGCTCACAGATTCCTGTGATGTCAGCACCAGATCCGACACTCTGTGGCCCTGTGAGCACCAGTACACACATATGTGGACAAACACGTCCACATACCTGAAAATACAGTTCATCTTTAATAGTTTTGGTTTTGTACTACCCTGGGGGTGTAGCTTAGTCTCAAGGCGGTCGTAAAAATGTTACCTGAGGTTTGTCTTAGCACCGGCATTTCATGTTTGCAAGTTAAATCATGCTGTGCTGTGTTCCCTACGCAACCCATCAAAGGACAGGGTCCTCGTGTATAGTTTGTATATAGTGTTCTTCCTAAATACTGATTTTTGGATCTTGATATTAATAGTAATCCCCCTGTGTGTTAATAAAAGTCTTATCAAAGACATTTGAGGGTGTAATTTGGTGAATTGAGAAAGAAATTCTTGACTGGAAGAATTGACCATTTTTATATAACATAGTAAGAAGATAGCTGCATGTTACTGTTACATTGGTTCAAGATTTATCACTACTGAATGTAAGAGAAAATGAGTTGCTCTCTGTGCTTTGTTAAAGTATTGAAAGTATTAAGAGCTAAGCATAGTGGCTCATGCCAGTAATTCCACCATTTAGAAGACCCAGGCTAGAGAATCACAAGTTCAAGATCAGCCTGGGCTGCATCATGAGATACTTCCTCTACAATATAATACAGTAATGAGTCTTGACACTCTATTACTTCTGTGTTCTGAAGACAGTTACCAGGGAAGCTCCTGGGTTTTGCCATAAAAGCCTCATCACTATAAAGGCAGTACCTACTACACTTTTGTGACAGACAGGTACTCTGTGTACCCCTGGCTGACTTTGAACTTGCTTTGTAGATCAAGCTGACCTTGAACTCAGAGATCTGCCTGCCTTTGCCTCCCAAGTGCTAGGATTAAAGGTGTGTACACCCAGCCTAGAGCAGGGTTTCTTTAAATGTGATAGTCATGAAAAATTTGGCAACAAAAACTTAATTCAAAATCGAATGCATAATGAATCTGAGGTTTCTGTGGCACGAATCAGCTGTAGCTGCAGTCTGGTTTCTGCACACGGCATGAATGCTTTGCACTGTGCGCGTCATCTTGCCATACAGCTCCAAAGAATACTTCTGGCTCATCTTGACTAACACTCAAGACTCTTACGTTTTAAATTAGTATTTTTACATTATATTGACCCGACCCGCGGGTCCAGTTATTCGGGGTTCCGAAGAGGCTCCTATCTGAAAATCATGGGCGAGAGAAAAGAACGAGACCAAGCAAAATCTCTCTTGTCAAGGTCTCTCTTTATTAGAGAACAAAGCCAAATATATAGCCCCAGAACCTGTGGGGCTGGTTCTGGGGTGGGGGTCGGTAGTCAGAGAGCGGGAGTTGAGGGTGATAAACACCTTGGGGCAGAGAGCAGGATTTGCAAACTTTCCTTTGTGGAATGCTAAAGAGGGGAATCTCTGTAAACTTCCTGGAGGCTATGGCTTTCTTATCTTTGTAAATTTCCTAGAGTCAAAATTCCTAGCTGGCTCTGTTAAGCATCCTAAGTTAAAAGGCTTTATATGACCTGTAAATATTAGGGCGAATGGTCCCTGACATTTCTGTAATAATTAGGGGGAATGGTCCCTGACATTATATATAAAATTGTCTAATCTTAGAGAAACATAATGGTTTAATTACAGAAACAAAGATTCAATGTTTCCTAGTCTCATTCTTCAGCATGTTCATATCACATTAGTGTATCTAAGGATTGTAAATACATCTATCTCATTAGTATGCAAATTTGCTTTCACCTCTAATAGTAAAATTGTATACACCAAAGAATTTAAGATTTTAAAGCCGGCTTTTAATCCCAGCACTCGGGAGGCAGAGGCAGGTGGATCTCTGTGAATTCGAGACCAGCCTGGTCTACAAGAGCTAGTTCCAGGACAGGCTCCAAAGCCACAGAGAAACCCTGTCTCAAAGAAACAAATAAACAAAAAAAAGATATATTTTACAGATAAAATTTTGCTATGATTTGTTAGCAGGAAATGTTTGATTTATATATATTTTACATACCTATATATCACAATAGCATAAAAATGTATCAGATAGAAAGAAGCCATAGGAAGAAAGAGTTTAAACGCTGTGCTCTGGAGGACAGCATGTTTCCAGTTCCAGTGTATTTGTTAGACTGTGCCTAATATTTAATGTAATGTTAATATATTATTCTTTCACTGTTTACAGGACTGCATTTTTTATGGTTTTGTTTCAAAAACCGTTTTCTTCTGGGAAAACTATTACAAAGCATCAGGTGAGACATCGATAGAACGTTTAGTCCTTCAGTAGTCCAGAATAAAGTGCCATTTTTACAGTTTGTTTTTGTTGTTGCTTATTTGTTTGTTTGTTTTGAGACAGGATCTCCTTTAGCCCATTCTGGCCTCAACCTTGCACTCGTGGTCACCTTGCCTCTGCTTCCCCTACCTAGTGCTGCTATTGCAGGCTTACACCACCGTTCCCAGTTTACGTAGAGCTGGTCCTGGGACTCATGCATGCTGGGCAGTCTACCAACCTAGCTACATCCCCAGTCCTAGAAGTAATGTAGAAAAGGGTAACAGATTTTAAAGGGGTGTCTATAACACAGTCTCCTTATTCAGAAAGGTACACAGATCAGACATGGAGTCATGCCCAAGAGGCTGGAGTGTCACTGGGGAATAGACTGTGTGCTGCAGGGGGTAGAAGTTTAGCCCCTAAAATCAGCCATATTCGTGTCTTGTACTACTTACATGATTTCTTTTTTCTTAATTTTGCTTACTTATAAAGTAAAGATAACAATATTGTTCTATGTATTTGTGAGGAATAAATTATTTTGTATATTGGTTTATTTTTTAATTATACCTCACATGTGAGTAATTCCCTTCAGATGGCTTCATGACAGAAAAGTTCAGCTTAGTCTCTCACAAAGTGACTCCCTGGGAGTAGTTGCACTCTACTGCTGTCTCTTTCATGTCACAGTTATGCTCCTCTAATGTATTATCAGCATGGCAAATGAAGTTCTTTTATTTAAGATTTATTTATTAATTATGTATGCAGCATTCTGCTTTCATGTGTCCCTGCAGGCCAGAAGAGGGCACCAGATCTCATTACAGATGGCTGTGAGCCACCATGTGGTTGTTGGGAATTGAACTCAGAACTCTGGAAGAGCAGCCAGTGCTCTTAACTCTGAGCCTTTGCCCCTGGAAAGCAAGACATTTTAAAAATACAATTAATCTTTTTAATTTCATCTAAGTTTCTTTCTCCATTTTCAGATAGCTAAAGCATAAAAATTCCTCATGGAAAGCCAAACATGGTCGTATACACATGTACTCATGATACCTGTGGCATCAGAAACAGGAAGGTTAATATGAGTTCAAGGCCAGCCTGAGCTGCGTAGTGAGACTTTGTCTCTAAAAGAATCCTCATAGAGATTTTAAAAAAGAAAAACCTCAACCATTATCCCTAGAAAACTAGTAAAAAATAGAAAATTGTGCTGTGTAGGAAAAAAGATTTTAAGACCTAAAAGGCAGGTGTAGTGGTGCAGCTCTTTAATCCCAGCACACAGGAAATGGAGACTGGTGAATGTCTGAGTTTGAGGCCAGTCAAGCTACATAGTAAGACTCTCAAAAAGAAAAAAAACTAGCAACAGATGAGAATATAGACAATGGAAGTAAATCTAGTTAATAGGATTTTGGCGTTTTCTATTTAATGTTAAAATATGGAGTCTCACTGTTAGCCTGAGTAACTTGGAATTCATTATGTAGACCAGGTTGGCCTGAAATTGAAGGTCTGCATGGCCTATCTACTGGGTTCAGAAACCAAAGACATGCTCTACCATATGCTGCCTTCTCTAGGTGTGTTATTTAAGCATGGAATATTTACTAGCAAATGGATATGACTGAAGTTTTTATTTTATTTTTTCTATTTATAGTGGATCAAAATATTTAAACATGCAGTTGCTGGATGTGTCCTATCACTTCTGTGGTTTTTTGGCCTTACTCTGTGTGGACCACTAAGGTAAATAGAAACATGTATTTCTGCTATTTGTTTCCATGTATTCAGTTGAATCTTAATTTGTTCTGTATACTTTAGTATTTGCATGTGCATATATGTAGAGGTCAGAGGACTGGCGGTCACTCCTTCTACCAAGTGGGTCTTGGGGATCATGCTTAGCAGCAAATACCTTTACTCACAGCCATCTCCCTGGCCCTTGTTCCGTATTTTACATCAAGGATTTACTTGGACAACTGCTTCTGTCACTTCTATAGCATTGAATACATGTCAACGTGGAAGAAACAGGTTTAGTCTGTAGAGTAATTCTTTGGTAAATTTCTTTAACATATTTCTTAATGATCTATCATAGATATTTTATTTGCTAGAATCCAAAAAAATTCAGATAGAGAAGCTAATTTTTTGGTTTGTTTTTGTTTTTTCGAGATAGGGTTTCTCTGTGTAATGGTTCTAGCTGTCCTGGAAACTAGCTCTTGTAGACCAGGCTAACCTCGAACTCACAGACCCACCTGCCTCTGCCTCCCTAGTGCTGGGATTAAAGGCGTGCACCACCACTGCCTGGCTCAGATAGAGAAACTAAAATGTCTGAAATGAGAAATGAAATAAACCAATAACCATAAGACGTCTTATAAAGGCGTCGTTTTTCTCTTAACCCTGCAAATGCCCTCAAACTGTTTCAGAGTAGTGTGTAGTCACGAGACTACAGGTGTGGGAATGGCGCAGGCTGCTCTCCTTTTGTTTCCTCTTAGATCTGTGTTGAGTAATCTCTGTATATGGGCCAGTTTAGGGGGCAAATGCTTTAAAATAATATATTGTAACGTGCAGCTCAGCATAAGATTTTGTGTGTGTGTGTGTGTGTGTGTGTGTGTGTGTTTGTACTCTAAAAGGTGTTAACAAGATGGTATAAGAAAGGGTACCTTAACTAAGCAGTGGTGGCGCACGCCTTTAATCCCAGCACTCAGGAGGCAGAGGCAGGTAGATCTCTGAGTTTGAGGCCAGCCTGGTATACAGAGCGAATTCCAGGACAGGCACCAAAGCTACAGAGAAACCCTGTCTTGAAAAAAAGCAAACAAAATTGGTGCCTTGTCTTTGGTTAGGAAGAAATGTGGAGCTATGAGGGCTGAAGTGAGGGAAGCTGTGAAGGGTCCCAGTGGGTCCCAGAGGATGGATGGTGCAGGATGTGAGAGAGGTTTCTCGTGGCAGTGTGGTGCCTTCTAGGCTGCGATTTCTTTGGCTTATTTGCCCCACGCTTTTCAGCTGCAATGTGCAGCAGCCATATCTAGAGGAGCGGGAAAGTTGGCTGAATTTCTCAACTTGAGTAGAGGCTTTTCAGTTTATGCTTGATCATAATCGGATGCTTTTATCAGCCACTGTAGTTTAACTTTATTTACAAAATTATGTTTTAGTTCATGTATCCCTGACCCTACATCTTAAGATAGGGATAGAAGGGAAATACTGGTTCTTTAGTCATCTGCTTCCTGCCTTATGCCCTTCTCTGTCTCCCCATGGTGCACTTCAAGTGCCGGCTCAGAGCCAGGCAGTGACGCTCTTTAGTGTGCTTAGTGTTGCTATGTTGATACATTCATTTCTTACATTTAGACTCTTCCAAATACAATAAAAACTAAAGTTATACGGGCTGGTGAGTTGGTTCAGTGGTTAAGAGCACTGGCTGCTCTTCCAGAGGTCCTGAGTTCAATTTCCAGCAACCACATGGTGGCTCACAACCATCTGTAATGAGATCTGGTACAGGCATACATGGAGGCAGAATGTTGTATACATAATAAATAAATAAATTTTAAAAAAAACTAAAGTTATAATCAGTGCGTTCATTACAGACTTGGATAAAGGAAAAAAAGGAAACATTTAACAGGTTGACATTTAGATCTCTAAGACTCCTTTTCACTGGTTTTGAACTGTATCTCTCCGACCACTCTCCTGTTTTGAGTTTGGGGTTTTGTTTGTTTGTGGGTTTTGCTTTGTTTTGTTTTCAGACAGGATCTCACTATGTAGCTCTCACTGGACCTGGAGCTCACTCTGTAAACTAGACTAGCCTCAGACTCAGAACAATCCACCCGCCTCTGCCTCCCAAATGATGTGACTAAAGGCATGTGCCACCACACCCAACCTCTGAATTTTTTAATGAAGTATTTACACATAAAATGCAGTAAATATAAAAAAGTTTATGTCTATGTGTGCCACATGTGTGTGGGTGGCCATGGATGCCAGATGAGGGTGTCAGTTCCTCTGGTATAGAATTACAGGTAGTTGTGAACAGCCTAACATGGTTGTTTGGAACTGGATTTGAGCCCTCTGAAGAGCAACAAATGATCTGGACTGCTGAACCACCTTTTTAGCCTCTCTTTCTTTTTGTTGTAGGCATAAGTGTGTGCACATAAGTGCAACTCATGAATTTGGGTGCCTGACGAAGGCAGAAAGGATCACTTCTTGGCTTTTTGGCTAAGATCAAGTGTAGAAGGGGGTCAGGTACCCTGAAATGTGAGTTCCCGGTGGTTATGCACTGCTATGTGGGGCTTGAACCAGGTCCTCTATAGAGCAGTGAACTCACCTAACCACGGGGACATCTCTCTAGCCTAACACAAATATATTTTAAGAGTAATAATTCACTTGCTGATCTGGGAAGCCTTTCTTCTTCCTTGGGCTTGGTAGCACACACCTGCAATCCCAGCACTCGGGGGATAGAAGCAGGCAGATCTCTGAGTTCAAGGCCAGCCTACTGTACAAAGCAAGTTCCAGGGCAACCTGAGCTACACAGAGAAACCCTGTCTCAAAAATCCAAAATAATAGTGATGTTGAGAGCAATAGAAGTTACCCAGAGTCAGCCTCTAGCCTCCATGTGCTCTGCAGACCCAGCATCCTGAGTCCAATTTCAGGTGTAGTGGTAGGAGGAGAACACTGATTCCTGAAAGTTTTCCTCTGTCCTGTCTCCCAACCCTCACCCCCTGAAGACTGTGACAAAAAGATGACTGATATATGCTCAAAATAAGATTTTTTAAATGACATAATTCTAAGATTGAAGATTATTTTTGCCTGGTATTTTGTAGCTTCGTTCTTTCTAAGACAGTTAATACCAAAATATTTTCCAAAGGAATTATTCATATTTCTTTTTCTTGTGTTTTGTGTAACCAAAGGTATTTTCTTTTCTTACTCTGACTGAATTCATACTTCCTGGAAAAGGTCAGACCCATTCCTGAGCAGTGTTTTCTCTTCGTAGGACTTTGCTGCTGTTTGAACACAGTGATATTGTCGTTATCTCGCTGCTTAGTGTGTTATTCACTAGCTCTGGAGGAGGGCCAGCAAAGGTAGGTTTTCCGTCACTGTCACGTATCTTTTACCATTTTAATAATGAAGAGACTCAATACTAGCTAAACATTTTTCTGGTTTCATTTTGATGTGATTATAGTTTCATAGGAAGTTGTAAAAACAGTGCAGCGATGTGCTTTCTAGTCAGGTTTTCCCAAAGGAGACTTAGAGGTTGGTAATAGTGTGATCCATGCTTTAACCCTTTATTCAGGTTTTAGCAATGTTCCACATGTGTTTGTAGATTGTGTAAACACCTCTACAACCACAGTAGAGAACTGACACATCTTCTGCAAAGATCTCCGTGTGCTACCCGTAGCCATCTGCCTTATTCTTCACGGTCATAGGAAAAGCCTGTGAGCTTGCTGTGTTTAGTCTGCTGGACAGTTACCCAGCGCTTCAACTAGTCATCCCTGTTGAACAGAAATAATTTAAGTATTGCTGTCTTTTGGAAAATGAGTTGTCAGTCTACCGTCCAAGTGTTAGAGCTGGCACTAGACTATCTCCATTTTACCAGATTAAAATATTGCTACTCATGGTGCCTTGTCCTGGAAACTGGCATCTGATTCCACAGCAGTTGCATCCCCTCCCCTACCACACACAATAAATAAATCTAATTTTTAACAAATAAGAGAGTTTGAAGCTAGCCCTTACTACATAGTGAGACTCTACCTTTAAAATCAAAAAAGAAGGGGCAGCAGAGAATGGGGGAAGGAAAAAATGAAAGGAAATGGGGGCTAAGAGAAAGGAACGTTTTAATTGTGTTGATTTTTATGTATGCTGCCTTTGGCCATAATTCTAACCGCACTAAGAATTTAATGAACAAACGAATGTCTTGCTTTCTTCTTTTTGGATTTTCGAGACAGGGTTTCCCTGTGTAGCAGTCCTAGCTGTCCTGGAACTAGCTCTTGTAGACCAGGCTGACCTCGAATTCACTGGGATTCGCCTGCCTCTGCCTCCCAAGTGCTGGGATTAAAGGCATAGCCACCACGACGTGGCCAAATTTTTTTGTTTTGTTTTTTGGAGCCAGGGTTTTTCTGTAGCTTTGGAGCCTGTTCTGGAACTAGCTCTTGTAGACCAGAACAGGCCTCAAACTCAGATCCACCTGCCTCTGCCTCCTTAGTGCTGGGATTAAAAGCGTGTGCCACCAGCACCCAGAATGTCTTGTTTTCATTTGGAATTTTTATTTACTGGAAGTTTTATAGTTCTATTGCTAATTGTACTTGATATTCTTATGTAAATGTGTGAAATAATGCATGTAAGTGTAAATATTACGTAAAAATACTTGTGAGTTTACAGATAGCAAATCGTAGTAAGAATATAAAGTTTTTTGGGTTTTTTTGTTGTTGTGTTGTTGTTGTTGTTTGTTTGTTTGTTTTTGTTTTTTGAGACAGGGTTTCTCTGCAGCTTTGGAGCCTGTCCTGGAACTAGCTCTTGTGGACCAGGCTGGTCTCAAACTCACAAAGATCCGCCTGCCTCTGCCTCCCGAGTGCTGGGATTAAAGGCACGCGCCACCACCGCCCGGCAGAATATGAAGTTTTTATATCTAACTTTCTGAAATATTTATATAAACTAGGCTTATACATTTTCTCTGTAACTTTCTTTTATCCAAATTCTTTCCCTGCAATGACAACACAGACTTTGAAAGTTTATCAGGAAGCTGGGTAGTGGTGACACTGAGTCCCAGCACTCAGGAGGCATAGGCAGGCAGATCTCTGAGTTGGAGAACAGCCAGGGCTCTTAAAAAAAAGTTTATCAGGGCACTATATGACTATATATGACATATATGACTATGAAAGCAAGGACCTGAATCCTGGTCCCCAGCACCCATGTAAAAATCAGGCCCCAGACCTTGCTCTTTTAAGCCTGTAACCCCATTGTTGTGTGGTAGGTCCAGGGGCAGGCAAGATAGCCTGCCTAGTCAAAGCAGCCAATTTCAATTTCAGGTTCATTGAGAAACCCTTTCTCAAAAAATAGGGTAGAGAGTTAAGAGGACGGAGTGTGGATTTCCAGCAACCCCTCTGGGTGGCTTACAACTCCTGGGGATCTGACACCCTCTTTTGTTCTGTGAGGGCACCTACATGCATGTGCACAATTCCCACACGTATACACATAGTTTAAATAAAAACAAATCTTCTTCCTTATGCTCGCATACAGCCAGCACACACATCCCCCATACGCATCTTTAACACTCTCTTAGGAATACTTGATTTTCTCAGCATGGTTCCATGGACCTTTTCCCTAGGGGAACACTAGCTAGACTGTTCTGTTTCTTAAATGTTGCAGGATGCGAAACAACTCTACTAACTATTGTTCCTTAGATACTGAGGGCTTTTCAACCAAAAATTAGGAAACTTAGTCTGTAAACCGTAATGGTTTGTTCATATTAATATGCCTGGTCACATTTAAAAGGAGATACGGTGCTAACATTAAAATGCTCTGCAGGGTTTATTTCTGTTGCTTATTATTTGTTACACTGTAAACTATGTAAAGATAATAATGTCAAGTGTTAATTTTCACTAAGTGTTCCTTTTTTGTTTTGTCTTGTTTTTCAAAACAGGGTTACTTTGGAGCTTACCCTGGAACTCACTCTGTAGACCAGGCTGGCCTTGAACTCACAGAGATCCAACTGTCTCTGCCTCCCGAGTGCTGGGATTAAAGATATGCGCCACCACAGCCCAGCATACATTTTTAACTCTTCTGAAGCCATGCTTGGTGGAGGATTGTGAGTACAAGGCCAGCCTGGGCTGCGTAGCAAGAGCCTGTCTCAAAAAGTGAAAGGGACAGAAACCTTTTCCTCTATCATTAGTGTGGTTATCATGCTAATACTTAAGCCTTTTAATAAAAAACAAAAATAGAACTTTCTATTTCTTCTCTTTCAGACAAGGGGGGCTGTGTTTTTCATTATTGCTGTAATCTGTTTATTGCTTTTCGACAATGATGACCTCATGGCTAAGATGGCTGAACACCGTATCCTTTTGTACAAGATTAAAGCCTGGGAGAAAATTAGAAGCCAGCAGAATGGGAAAAAGAAGAAGGAAATTAAATTCATGGGTCATAAGTGACTTTCTGAGATTCATGTTGACATTAATCACTGTTCAAATAAATAGTAAAATTATTCCAAGTTGAATATTTTAGAATATCCTCTATTTTTCTACAGTGCTCATATTTTAGAATGTCCTGCTGCTAGAAACAAAACATTTCATTCCTTTGCCGTGGTTTTACAGTCTTGCCTGCTCAGTCCGTACTCTTGAACCCACCTTTCAACTCAAATTTGTCTGTTCTCTAACCTCAATTCTATAACCTGTTTTATTCTTTTCCAGCCATACACCTTTGTCTATTCTGCAGTACAGTACCAGTTTTCCTCTGAGTGCTGACACTTAGTACCCTGAGGTTTATTAGTAAACTAATAGTGGTTTATTCTGTTACACTGAGATGGGGCAGAAAAAGCTCCAGATTGTATCTGCTACATCCACTCCCGACACACACTCCTGTCTGCTGCTCACTCTGCTGGGCCACGATAGAAAGAAGACTGATTTTACAGACTGACCTGAAGATGTAGCATTAAGGTCTATTTCCATCACAGGAGTAGACCAGAAAGATGCCTTGCCTATTTGTGCATCTTTTGGAGGCTAAGAACCAAAACAGTCACTGTCTCAGCACAGTCATAGTCATACAGCAGTACACACACCCAGAAGCCAAGCATGGTAGCCCATCCTTATAAGGTTGGGCAGGGGTTCAGGAGTATCCAGTTTATAAATTTTGTAAATTTGTAAATTTTTTTTAGAATTAAACTGAATTGTTTTCAGAAGTTACTAAGGGTAGTTGAAATGGCATACCCAGGCTGGTTTGTCTTCAAAATAAAGTAATTAAACTTTGAACAAAACTTTTCGCTTTGGGAGCTGATATTGAAAAGTGTTTTCCTTTACTGCAGTTTGCTTAGCTGAAGGACATCATGACAGCGCTCTAACTCACATGCTTTATACAGCTATTGCCTTCTTAGGTGTGGCGGATCACAAGGTGTGCTCTTCTCTCTGTTGTAACTGTCGGGGGTGGAGGGCATGGGAGGCAGGACCTCGGGTACCCCAGCTCTCCTAGAACTTGACAGGTAGCCAAGGACGACCTTGAACTCTTGATCCTCTTACCTCTACCTCTAGGCCTATGCCACCATAGAAATTATAATTTTTGTTTCCATTTAAACCTGGCATACGTCTTTACTCTTCACACTGAAGCGGCTGAGGTAAGAGGATTCCAGTTTAAGGTCAGCCCAAGATACATCATCAATACTGTCAAAAAAAATGTGTGTGTGTATGTGTGTGTGTGTGTGTATATATATATATATTTAAACTAACTTATCTCAGGACATTTGTAAAGAAATGTATAAGTCTTTAGGGAGTTTTGAATATGATAGTATATATGTTTCAATGAGACATTTCTCATTTTACTTATAGGGTGGTGTGCTCTTGCTGGTGCTGGCTTTATGTTGTAAAGTTGGTTTTCATACGGCTTCCAGAAAGCTCTCGATAGATGTTGGTGGAGCTAAACGCCTTCAAGCCTTATCCCAGCTTGTTTCTGTGTTTCTCCTTTGCCCGTGGGTGATTGTTCTTTCTGTGACAACTGAGGTAATTGTTTAACAAATAAGAGTTACCATTAGAAATTTCAGTTCAGCATTTTTTAATTTGAGGTTGAGAGTAGTTTAAATTATCCTTGGTTTTTCCTTTGATTTTTTTCCCCTTTTTTGAGTTAATTTTAATTGTTTATATAAAAAATGTAAGTCAATACTATTGCATTTACATATACTTCACATTCATTCCTGTGACCCAAAGGAATTGAAGAAAACCCAGCTAGTAGTCTTGAACTCAAAGATTTTGGCTTTTTAGTATTATACAATTAAACAAGTTTGGGGTTTTGTTACTGCTCTGGAGAATACTAGGAAATGTACTGATACTTTGTGACGCTTCCATGTTGGCATGTTGTGAATCTTGTTGAGTCATGAGTATTTGTTTCTATATAAATGATCAGCAAACATTCTGTGAACTCTCTCTCCCCGTAGAATACTGACGGTGTTTTGTGTTGTCTGTTTCCATTTCTAGAGTAAGGTTGAGTCTTGGTTTTCTCTCATCATGCCTTTCACCACAGTTATCTTTTTTGTCGTGATCCTGGACTTCTATATGGATTCCATTTGTTCAGTCAAAATGGAGGTTTCCAAGTGTGCCCGCTATGGATCCTTGCCTGTTTTTATTAGTGCGCTCCTTTTTGGAAATTTCTGGACACATCCAATAACAGACCAACTCCGGGCTGTGAACAGAGCAGCGCACCAGGAGGGCACGGAGCACGTCTTGTCTGGAGGAGTGGTCGTGAGCGCCGTGTTCTTCATTTTGTGTAAGCGTTCGCCCTGCTTTTATTGCTTTAATCTGCTGCTTAAGCCTTCAGTATAGAAGTCGTTCAGTGCTTGCATTTTAGTCCTTGCTGACAGTGACCATGTTGGTGACTTAAATGCTCAAAGCTAGTCTAATAGTCTCTTTTTCTCTTTGTAGCGGCCAACATCCTATCGTCTCCCTCTAAACGAGGACAGAAAGGTACCCTCATTGGGTATTCTCCTGAAGGAACACCCCTCTATCACTTCATGGGCGATGCTTTCCAGCACAGCTCGCAGTCGGTCCCTAGGTTTATTAAGGAATCACTAAAACAGATTCTCGAGGAGAGCGACTCTAGGCAGATCTTCTACTTCCTCTGCTTGAATCTGGTAAGAATTCTAAATAGTAGACATATTTTAAAGCACAATGTTTTTATATTGGCATGATATGTAATTTTAGCACTTTAGTTTCTGACAAAGATGGGCTAAAATTTGCATTTTTCTCTAATTAGTGACAAGGCACACAGTTTTTGCAGTACTGTGGGAATTCTGGTTTAGTATGCTGTTTTAAACCACTGCTCCCGAAGCTTGTAAGAGGTGGAGTTGCCCCTTTAGTAGGATGTCAGTGCACACTGCTAATACTGACGTTTTAAACCTTGCCCACAGGAGATATACAGATCGAACAGTGCCTTCTAGTTTATAAAATGGTTATGTAGAGTTTGAAACACATCTTCACAGACAGTTTGGGTAACTAAAGGTTAAATTCTTATGATTAAAGTTAATAGTTCTTTCTTGTAATTTATTCTCAACGTGCTCCTCCTGTAATGTTTGAAACCTTTTTAGCTTTTTACATTTGTGGAGCTGTTCTATGGCGTATTAACCAATAGTCTAGGCCTGATCTCAGATGGATTCCACATGCTCTTTGATTGTTCAGCTTTGGTCATGGGACTCTTTGCTGCCCTGATGAGTCGATGGAAAGCAACCCGGATTTTCTCCTATGGGTAGGTATGCTATCAAGGTCTCAGTTTCTTTAAAACAGTTCAGATTCCATCTTCAGAAACAAAATACATTACATCCCATATAGATAATGCCAAATCTTCACTTTATTTCATTTCAAGTGAATGGGGAATAAGAGCTACTGAATGGCAGTCAGCTCAACATTATTCTTCCTAACACATCTGTTTAAAAGCAAACAGAAAAAATATCACCTAAATCATATGTGGTTTTGTTCATCATGTTTCTTTGAGGACATGAAATATTCATGACCATTCGCATCTTTTTGTTAAAAAGTTCTTAAAATTTGAAGTGACTATATGAAAATATCCTCCCGTGACAATAATTAATTGGATAAATGTCAAACCTCTTTTGCATGCAAGTTATTTTAGTAAGACTTACTCTAGCTAGGCAGTGGTGATTCACATTGTTAGAAAGAGAAGCCATATCTCAAAACCAAAAAAAAGAACGAAAGAAAGAAACCTATTTAAATAAACCTACCCCTTAGTGATTGTTTATATTTTGGAATTCTTGTGAGTGTGTTTTGTTTTAGGTGTCTGTGTGTCTGTGTTGAGTGTGTTGTATGTGTTGGCTGCTTATATGTGTGTGTACCATATGCATACCTAATGCCCACAGAGGCCAGAAGGGACAGTCAGATGACTTGGGACTGGAGTAACAGACAGTTATCAACTGCTGTGTAGTTGCAGGGAATCAAACTTGGATTCTCTGCAAAAGCACCAAAAAGTGCTCATAATTTCTGAGCGGTCTCTCCAGACCCAGGTGAAAAGTGGATGAACCAGAACACAATAGTTTTGGTAGAGAACAGAATGTGTGCCGTGAGAGATACAGGACACATCAGAAGTTTAGAGAGAGATGATTTGTTGCTACAAAATCAGACAAGGCTTTCTATAAAAAGGGCTGTGTATATACAAAATTCCAATAAATATGTATTTGGGATGACTTTTGAACATAAATGATATTTCTAAATTTTGATAATTTTATATTATTTACTTAGTAGTGTAAAAACCTGGACTTCTCCTCACTTGTTATAAGTTTATAATGTTTATATTTTTAAAGTACTTGTTTTTCTTTTCTAAAATGTACTTTGTGTTTTTAGGTATGGCCGAATAGAAATTCTCTCTGGGTTTATTAATGGACTTTTCCTGATAGTCATAGCTTTTTTTGTGTTTATGGAATCAGTGGCTAGATTGATTGATCCTCCGGAACTAGACACAAACATGTTGACAGTAAGTATTTCTCTTTCCTCTTTGAGCTCCTCACACAGCTCGTAGCTACTGACCTAGGGCAGGCAGTTCTGACTTTAAGTCAACATGACTTCCATTCTGATGCATTGTCTCCTCGTGTACTGTTTCGTTTTCTGTGGTTTTGGTAACTACTTTAAATCTAAAGTTTTAAGTCATTTTTAAGCAGGCTATGGTGATGTATACCTTTAATCTCAGGACTTCAGAGATAATCCATTGGACTCTAGCTGTTTTATCTCTATTATTATTAGTCTCTTACTGTGCCTGACTTATACTTTATCATAGGTATGTATGTGTGGAACAAAACACAGCATATGTGGGTGGATTTGGTATCATCCTCAAGCATATATTGAGGTCTTAAAACATATGCCCCAGCCAGGCAGTGGTGGCACATGCCTTTAATCCCAGCTCTCAGGAGGCAGAAGCCAGCAGATCTCTGTTGAGTTCAAGGCCAGCCTGGTCTACAAGAGCTAGTTCCAGGACAGGCTCCAAAGCTACAGAGAAACCCTGTCTCAAAAAAAAAAAAGGGCATATGCCAACAAAAACAAGGACTAATAATGTGTTTACATTATTACTGCAGGCTTTTAGAAACCAATCCTTTTCTCAGATACCTTGAACTAATAATATTAACTTGTATTATGAAATGTACAGGTTTTGTTATGACTTAATAAATATTTTTTCTTTCAAGATTGCATTTTTAGATACTTGAAGGCATTTGTACAATGTTAGAGATAAAATCGGAAAAGAATAAAAATTGTACATGTTTTACCCAATAGATTACTTAACTATTATAACAATTTTAGTTCTTCCTGAACCCCAACCCGTATGCATGCCATCTCTGTAGATGGCATGTCTCTTCTGTTGGGAGGCTTTCTGTTAAGCCTCTCTTCATCTCAGTTTCTCAGGCTCTCACTCTCAGTGACACTGCCTTGGGGTTGCATTCCTCCACAGCTAAGATGTGTTTAGACCTTTAGTCATGTATCACTAACTTGTTAATGCTGGCACTTGAGTCTTTTAATTATGTGTACTGTATTTTGCCTACATGTATGTCTGTATACCATGTAACAGGCTACAGAGGTCGTGGGATCCCCTGGAACTGGAGTTGTAAATGGTTGTGAGCCACCATGTAGGTGCTGGGACTCAAACCTGGGTCCTCTGGAAGAGCAGCCAGTGCTCTTAACTGCTGAACCATCTCTCTAGCCCTCTCCCACCTGACCTATAAGTAGGAAAATGACAGTTAATTCTCAAATCACTGAAAGCAGTTTAGAGTTTTGGTTCACTTGTACAGTTGAACCAATGATGCCCATCTGTTTTGAGACAGGGTCTCACAATATAGCTCTGGCTCACCTGGAACTCACAGTGATCCACCTGCCTCTGCTTCCTGAGTACTGGGATTAAAGGTGTGCGCCACCATGTACTGCCAGAATTTGCCATTCTCAATCACATTAGAGTAAATTCAAATTCAGTTTTTTCTGGTATTTGAAAGTTAAAATGATCCAAAATTTTTTGCTTGGGGAACTTAGTGATGTCTACTGTGAAGTTTTTAAGCTGTAAGTAGGAAAAATATACAGCCATGTAATAGCTTCTAAATACCAACTTTGTTTTCTAAGCTTCAAATTAAAGCTTTGCCTGTCTCCTTTCTGCTAGCCAGTCTCCATTGGAGGACTGATTGTAAACCTTATTGGGATCTGTGCCTTTAGCCATGCCCATAGTCATGGCCATGGAACTTCTCAAGGACACTGCCACTCATCCGATCAAGGCCATTCTCACCATACTCATGGACACGGTGATCATGGTCACAGTCACGGTCATAGTCACGGCTTCACGGGTGGAGGCATGAATGCTAACATGAGGGGTGAGTTCTTAGGAAGTCCTGTCTCCTGAATTGTGGTTGTTTTGTTAAATATTGGCCTGCTGGTGTCACCACTCTAGAGATGGTGGGACCTGGGAAAATGGAGCCAGTAATGAAGCAGACTAAAATCTTATGAAAGACGGCTATTTGTCTTTATTTGGAGCCTTAGACAGTTTGTACTCTGAGGGTTAAGAAAGGTCACGAGTAAAGTTCTCATGAGTTCAAGCTGTGTACAATCACAAGGACAAGCCACACACGACAAAAATATGTTTTTCCATATAGAGAATAGGTTAAACATTTAATTGAACAACAGCAAGCATACGAGTGATCTGAGGTAAGCTCACCCCTATCTGCTACACCTGGGAGGAGCACAAAACATCTTCCAAAAACAATTCTGTGTTTTGAAGAAACTGAGGTCATGAGACTTTCATCTTTTGTTTTCTTGGAGTTTTCTCACAAGCACTCAGAATTCTCCTCATGAACTGTCTTTTGAGATTCTGGTACAATTATTACTCAGGATTTTGTTGTTTAGTTTTTTTGTTGCTTGTTTTATTTTTGGAGACAGGGCTTCTCTGAGTAGCCTTGGCTGTCCTGGAACTTGCTCTGTAGACTAGGCTGGCCTGCCTCTCCTTCCCAAATGCTAGAATTAAAGGCATAAGCCACCACTGCCTGGTTTATTCAGGATTTTTTAAAAGAGAATTCTAAGAATATAGCTCAGTGAAGAGTTCTTGCCGAGTGTGCCCCAGACTCTCAACACTAAAGGAAGAGGGAGCAGGGACTATAAATGCAGTAGCATGGACCAGCCTGGGGGACACGATGTCAATGAGGTAAGCTCATCACAGAAGGATGAGGCTTAGGCTCAGCATGGAACAGTAGCCAGGGAAAAAGGACAGATGGGTCCTTGGGCCTGAGGTTCCTAATGAGTAGTTCTGAAGACCCACAGTCTGTGAAATCTTATACCTGTAGGCCACAATTAAAAAGTAGGGAAGAAGACATCTTAGGTTGTGTTCACTCCACAATAAAGTCATCTTAAAAAATGGAAATGAAGGGGCTAGAGATGCCTACCACACATGGCAGCCTTTGATTATTAACACCATAAAACAAAAAAGGAAATACACTTGTGCTTAAATGTCCATGATTAAATCAATTGCTGTACCATTAATTAAACTCATGACTGACAAAACAGATGTTTGCTGTACTATAAAAAGAACTGGGTTTTATTAATCTCTCTTGGTATTGAATTGTTTGTGTCAGTAATTTGGGTAATGTCAAAACTTGGCTCAAGACAGATGGTGGTGGCACACGCCTTTAATCCCAGCACTCTGGAGATAGAGACAGGTGAATCTCTGTGAGTTCAAGGCCAGTCTGGTCTACAGAGTGAGTTGCAGGACAGCCAAAGCTACACAGAGAAACCCTGTCTTTTAAAAAATAAAAAAAACTTAGCTTAAGGGAGCTGGTACAGTGTGACTTGGTGGGTAAAGTCTCTTACTGACCAGTGATGCCTGTTGGCCAAAATTTAATCCTAGAACCCACGTAAAGGTGGAAGGAAAAAACCAATTCCACAAAACTGCCTCTAACCACCATACATGCATCAAGGCATATACATCCATACGCACATATGGACACACAGTAATAAATACATTTTTTTCAAAGGATATTTAATTTTACTTTTTTTTGTAGGAATAGCTTTTAAGCACATGATTTTTTTACACATAACAACTTGACTGCATTATTTTTAAAAGGTCCTTCTGAAAAGATCATGATAAATGCTTGGTTTTGTTTTGGTTTTGTGTTTGATTGTTTGGTGGGTTTTTAAGGGTGAGGGGAATGAGACAGGGTTTCTCTGTGTAGCCCTGGCTTTTCTAGAACTCACTATGTAGATCATATTGGTCTCAAACTTAGGGATCCACCAGCCTCTGCCTTCCAAGTGCTGTGATTGAAGCCATGTGCCACCACTGCCTGGCACTAAAAGCGCTCCGTTTTTTAGCTAGTTATATTACTTTTTAAAGACAAAAAAAATCTTTAAAATTACAAAATATTAAAGACAAAATGAGCTAGTGTTGAATGCATTCATATTTTTTTAAAGGCAGGATCTTACTGTGTAACTGGCCTGGAACTCTTTGAGACCTGCCTTATGTGTTCCTCTTGAGTGCTACATGTTTCTCTTGAGTGCTGGGATTAAAGGCATAAACCACTCAGCGGTAGAGCTCTTGCCACCACATAAAAGGCCTTGAGTTCAAGGAGGCAGGGAATAAAACAGACTTGCTTCGAGCATGATGTTTAGGAAGCCTTCCCAGACTTAGCAGACTGTGTCACGATTGCCTGCATCCTTACATAGTCTATACTCAGTTCCTTGACAGTGACCATGCTCTAGTCACTAACAAGGTGCCTGGTACTGATAAGTATCAGAAGTGCTGGTAAAGAGGCCAGTTAGATGAACTGTCATTGCTCATGTCCTTAACATTTTATTTGTAGGTGTATTTCTCCATGTTCTGGCAGACACACTGGGCAGCATTGGTGTGATTGTTTCCACAGTTCTTATAGAGCAGTTTGGATGGTATATTGCCGATCCCCTGTGTTCTCTTTTTATTGCTGTGTTAATATTTCTCAGTGTTATCCCACTGATTAAAGACGCCTGTCAAGTCTTACTTCTGCGACTACCACCTGAATATGAAAAAGAACTACATATTGCTTTAGAAAAGGTAATTTCCTCACTACTTTATCCTTTAAAATAGTGCTTAAAGTTAGGTAAATAGTTTTAGCCAATAATAAGCAAGGTATAAATTAATCTAATATAGTTTATCTTAAAGAACATAAATACAGGGTCTTGAGAAATGGCTCAGAGGTTAAGAGCATTGCTTATTCTTCCAGAGGTCCTGAGTTCAATTCCCAGCAACCATATGGTGGCTCACAACCATCTGTAATGAGATCTGGTGCCCTCTTCTGGCCTGCATGCAGACATACAAGCATAACACTGTATACATAATAAAAAAAATAAATCTTTTTTTTAAAAAAAAAAAAGAACATAAATACAACAGATCAGACCTTAGTGGCTCAAGCCAGTAATTTCAGTTGCCCTGGAGAGTAAGATAAGAGGAGCAAAAGTTTAAGACTAGCTTTGGCAACTTAAATAAGACTGTCTGAAAATAAAAAGAGCTAAAGATATGTATATTACAGTGACAGACTACATGTCTGCATATATGGACTCTAAATTCAACTCCAGGACTATAGGAAGGGGAGGGAGTGAATGGGCAGGAGAGGGAGAGAAAGATGAGACAGTACGCAAACCAAGAACTGAAGAAGTATAAAGATTCTGTATGACGAAGATGCTTAAAAAAAAGATTTTTT
>JAQHUG010000268.1:2835064-2848942 GCA_028555095.1 Dicrostonyx torquatus | reverse complement strand
TAACAGGAACTTGAAGTACCTTTAGACTAATAATTTAGAAAACAATCGGAAACTCTGTCAATCAACAAGGACGACAAACAGATTTTACAGGAGGAAATGGCCCATTGTTCTAGCTGGAAGTTCTTAACTATTTATTATTATTTTTTTGTTGTTGTTAATTTTGCTGAAATTTATGAGGATGGGGAAATCATTCTCAAAGACCCAAACCCAAAACAAAACCTAAATATCTTCATCCAAAATCTAGCTAGCAGAAAGCACACAAATCCAAATAGTACTGAGCATGGCGTCTCAGTGCAGAAGATACATGTACCTCTGTCATCTTGGATGGAACAAATAGTATTTGTGCCCTAATCAAACAGAAGACTTTGGGAAAAGCAAGGCCCTCAAAGTGAGGACTACTTTCACACGATCCCAGGACCGGGCAGGCAACCCCTCCAGAAGGTTACTCTGGCCTAGAGCTGGCAAGGTCACTAGAAATCCGTCTGCAAGTCTCTCCTGACATTAAGCAACCTAGGAGGCACAGACAGGGATATATTTAGCTGTCAGGCTCAGGTTGAAGACAGTCCTTGGCTTTCGAGTGCTCCTCCTGTCTCCCGTAGGCAGGTCTCACTTACTGGGGTGAAATATCATAGGAGAAAAAAACTTAAATTCCTTGTTGATATTACGCCTGACTGAGCTTTGCAGGGCGACTATACAGATACATTAGTTTAACTATAAACAAGAGGCCATTGAAATACTTCAGGTTTATTGGATTTTCACTTTGATTTCAGACCACTTACTTGGGGAGAAAGATAAAGTGATTTTTGTGTCACCTCAATATAAATTAATTACCCTATTCATTTTCAAAACGGTTACTTAGAGATTCCAGAAAAGGAAACTATAGGCGATCCTCTTATAACTGTGACCGTTTTATCTCTATTGCATGAAATGACAAGGGAAGATGAAGAATATCTTAATAAATATTTGGATTGAGATTGTATATTTTATGAATATCTGTTATGGACTTCATTCTTTTTGATATAAGAGCTTTTTCTTAAATTAAATTCTATATAAATGCATATAAATATTAGCAAGACAGTCTAGAAAGAGCTTTTCAACACAAAGGCATAAAAGGTCAGCCTTGAAGAGAATATTCTCCACTAACTGAATGTGACCACTAACAGAAAAACATATTTCCTGAAAACAGATGCCTAACTGAACACTTCATTCACTTGGTTTGCTTACTAGTCATCAGTTTAATGTCATCTTCTGGCTCTCGCTGGAGAGCAAAGTGTCCCAGACCCCACTGAACATTCTAAAGAGGGAAGATTACACTCTGAGGGGCCACTGGTGCACGTCAACAGAGCCAATGCTGCCCAAGGAACTTGAAGAGGACTCAAGAAGCCCACAGGAGAATCAAACACACAACATGAATGTCAAGAAAACACAGGCTGAGCAATGAGTCATTGAAAAATATTATATGTCTATTTCAAAGTAAAGATTTGGGTTGTTTTTGTGTGTCTGTGTATTTTTGGAGAAAGAGGATATGTACATGTGTGTGTACTCATGTATGTGTGCAAAACATATTTAACATATTTGTACAGAAGTATGTATCCCTATATTCAATGCAGATGGAGGGTGGAGGACAACTCTGGGTATTATTGTTCTATGAACTGTCCACTTCTTTGTTGTTTTTTTTTTAAAGATTTTATTTATTTACTGTGTATACAATATTCTGCCTCCATGTATGCCTGCAGTCCAGAAGAGGGCACCCGATCTCATTACAGATAGTTGTGAGCCACCATGTGGTTGCTGGGAATTGAACTCAGGTCCTCTGGAAGAACAGTCAATGCTCTTAACCACTGAGCCATCTCTCCAGCCCATTCTTTGTTGTTTCTTGAGACAAGGCCTTTCACTGGCATTCAGGACTCAGTGACTATGCTAGGATGATGGGCCATAAATTCCCAGCTGTCTGCCTGTCTCCATCTCCCCAGCACTGGGAGTAGAATGGTCAGGCCTGGGCGTCTTACATGGATTCTGGCAATGGGGCTCAGATCCTCAATCACTTTGCTTGCTGAGCTAGCTCAGTAGGCTGGGATTTTCACCCTTAGAGATCATTTAACCGTGTTTGTAGCTGATGTGCTCTATGTGAAGCACACATAGCCTCATAGACGGCCACTGCAGCAAGAAACAAAGAGATGTGCACGGCCGAATAGGAAAGCCGAAGGACGGAAGTCTTCTGAGGCTCAATTCATTAGAATGTCTTATTGCTATGAGAACATCAGTCGGATGTTTTTCATCTTTTTCTTGCTAGATAAGAATTGACTCAAGTCGGGCAGTGGTGGTACACGCCTTTAATCCCAGCACTCGGGAGGCAGAGGCAGGTGGATCTCTGTGAGTTTGAGACCAGCCTGGTCTACAAGAGCTAGTTCCAGGACAGGCTCCAAAGCCACAGAGAAACCCTGTCTCGAAAAACCAAAAAGAAAAAAAAATTGCTTAACCAAAAAGGTTACCCTATAAAAAGTATTTCTTTAAACTACAGAATTTAGTATTTTATTCATTAACTTCCTGTCATTTGCATTTAGAGGTTGTGTCATGGTTACGATTCTCCTCTCTGCCTTAGAATTGCAAAATAATGTGCTTTACCCAGCAGTTATGGCTTTTTAAAAATCCTTCATGTCAATGCTTTAGATGGCTGATTATGCACTTCACCTCTTGTGGAAAGAGGAAGTGCAACGAATTGAGTAACGCCAACATTGGGACATACTCAAGAGACAAATGACAGACGACAAGGCTTCTACGGAGACTTCTATATGACTCATAGCTGGCTCCCACTTCATTCACAATAGGATCTGAAACCAGGCAAGAGGTAGTCACTGTGTCACTGATGTCTTTCTGCCGTGGAAGAGGAGGCCCATACACCTACACCTTCAAGCTGAATGAAAAAAATCCTATGGTGGCTGTAACATTGTGATGTATGTTTACATAAAAATCTAGGCTGTTTGTGGGTCAGAATAGTGGACAACAAAATTATGGAATTTGAGTTGTTTCCTGCGACACTTCAGCTAATGAAAAATAACATCTCCATATAAATTGGAATATAATGGTAGACTATATAGGTAAGAGAAATTCTTAATATTAAGCGAGTCATAAAGTGACAGTGTTGTCACATTAGGCATTTATTATCTTCTAGACATTCATCTACTTCTTTTATATTCCTTCAGTTGCCCACCATGCCCCCTCAGACTAGACTCTTATGAAAACTCTGAGATCTTCATGGTAATGTTTGCCAAAACAGGGATTAAATCCATTTTCTGGGGAAGAAAGGATAAACAGGCCAGCTAGATGCTTTACGGGGAAAGAAAACGTTTACAATGGAAATCTAAGAACACGAGTTTAATCCCTGGAAATGATGGTGGAAGTTGGAAACAGACAGCCCAAATCTGCCTCTCACATCTGCACGCAAGCCATGGTACACATGCCCCAGCCGTATCACATACAATAATAAGACATTAAATAGAATAAATGATAAATACATTCTTTTTTTTTTTTTGGTTTTTCGAGACAGGGTTTCTCTGTGGCTTTGGAGCCTGTCCTGGAACTAGCTCTTGTAGACCAGGCTGGTCTCGAACTCACAAAGATCCGCCTGCTTCTGCCTCCTGAGTGCTGGGATTAAAGGCGTGCACAACCACCGCCTGGCTGATAAATACAATCTTAATACCTAGTTTTATGTGTCCTATTAAAATTATATATTTAGGAGTTGAATAAAATCAAAGTGATATGATATCATACGAGGAGGAAAATCATGCATCTAGATTATAAACAATGAACAGGGAGTAATTAACACTCATATAAGATAAAGCTGCATGTTAATACCCTATAAATTATATCAAAACATTAATTAACAAAGCAATGCTAAGGAAACCCATTATCAATTATTACTTAATATTCAAAGAACAATAAAGATCATACATGAAGACATATTTTGCACGTGTGTTGCATGTTATATGTAGAATATTAACATAGATATGTGTCTCAATTTTGGCTTGTTTACCTAATAGAAGCGTTAAAGACTGTTTTGTTGATATTGGATACTTTTAAATTAATAAACAGATATTAAAATATTGTAGTATTCTGATAAAATATTGAAAACATAATTGAGGTTACTAATATTACTTTCAAAAGAAAATTCCGACGATCCCTTCAAATACCAAATAGGGAACATTGAAGCGCACAGGAGACTTACACCACATGACCCAAATGAATCAAAAGAGAGTGTGAGAGAGCACACTGGACACACAAATGAACCTTACTTACATGCTTAATAGAAGCCATAGGAGGAGCTGTGCACAAACAAGAAAGAATGAAGAGATCACACCTCTGTGTTTGGAGAAACTTCTCATGTGGGCATGGCTAGGGCAATATGCAAATCTCACGAGACAGAAAAGTATTGGCAGACCCAATTCTTACGCGAAGAGTTTGCTGACAATTTAACTCTCTCTGGGAGAGGGAAAGGAAAGTCAGTGTTTAAGTTATGGGTTAACACGATGAAAGAAATGTTAATTAGAACCTAATCGGTCAGGATGCCATTTCTGTTTGTATTTCACCTGGAAGACCATGAGGAGAAAAGAGAAAAATGTGCAGGAAGAGTGACTCTTTCAAAGCCCAATGTGCTGAGACAGCAGGACACGGCCCCAATTAACGGCTAAGCGGAGCATTCAGCGCGCAATGAGTGAAGGGAGGAAAACTTCCATCCCGTTAGTTAGCATGAAGGGTCACATGGCAGAGAACATTTATTATCATTGAGGACAAACAAATGTTCTTGCAGAGGATTTTGTAACACACCCAGGCTACGGCAGAGTCCCTGAAAGTGACCTGTTAAAAAGGAAATTAATAAAAAATACATTAGTAAAAAATTAATGGTTTCCCCTGCACTGGCCCTTGGGCTGTATACGCAGTCATATGCTTTGTGATTCGAAAATAATATTTTTATTTTTGTGTTGTTTGAACAGTAATGGAAGCACACGATGAATGCGTCCACACAGAAGGATCTGCACTGTTTTTTTCTCTTCTGTAAGCTTTCCCCTTAAAGGAGCTGCATTTTTGATTAAACATCAGGCTTGGCGACCTTGTTCCATTTAATGAGACTGAAGAGTCTGCGTTATGAGTGCATATTCTTAGTGAGACTATTCTTAATGAGACTGAAGAGTCTGCGTTATGAGTGCATAAATTACATAGATATTTGTTTCTTATGTTTGAGGACTTGAGAACGGCATTCGGTTTCCGAAAGAGTTAAATACGTGTCCAGGAGCACAAGCAGAGTCACTGGCTGTTCCCAAGACCTTGGATGGAAACTTCATTACCTTTTCTTGTAAAGCCAAGGGAGATGTATTCCAAGAAGGATCTGACATAACAATGGCTTAATTCACATTTCGCCACGTAGGAAATAGTACGTCTCTGACGCTTCTCGTTGTTGTCAAGGGAAGAACTATGAGCCTCCTGCCCTGACTTTTAAAGAATGACCTGGCACGAACCGTGCCTTTGAGTGACAGGGAAGTTTCAGGTACTTGTATGTGGAAAGCTATCTCCACTGAAACACAATGCCTCATTTCTCCAGACGGGCTCTCGAAGATTGATTCTTGAAAATAGCGATGGCTTATGGCTTTTAAGAAACTTGCACTTCTCAACCTAAACCCTGGAGGTCTTTAAATAGTATGCTTAGGAGACTAGGGGGTTGATTCAGCGGTTAAGAGCACTTGCAGAGGATCTAGGGTTGTTTCCAAGCACCCACATGGTAGTGCACAGCCACCCAAAACCCTAGTTCCAAGAGATCGGATATCTTCCTCCATGCTCACCACGTCCACATCCGGCGCAACACACACCAAGAAAGTAGCAAAAGCAAAAGGGTCATAACACACCAAATAAATAAATCTTAGAAAAGCAGTGTGCTTCGGATCTTAGTCATCCATCCCGCTAAGAATGGGAATATCTTCAACTGGGCTCTTGGAGCTTGGCCTGGTGCTTAGCTGCGGATCTCGGCATCTGCTTCCATCAGTTGCTGGATGAAGGGTCTGTGATGACAGTTAAGGTGTTCACTGATCTGATTATAGGAGAAGGCCAGTTCAGGTTACTTTCTCCATTAGATGGGGTCATTCATGTGGATTCCTGAGAATTTCCCTCAGCCTTGATGGAGGGGCGAGGGGCTTAATCCTGCCTCAAATTTGTTTGCCAGGGATAAATTTCCCTGATTCCCCATGGGAGGTCTTACTCTTTCATAGAAATAGAAGGAGGGTAGGTTGTGGGGAGTTGGGGGGAAGCAGGAGGAGGGGAGGGAGAACTGTGTTTGGTATGTAAAATAAATAAAAAACTTAAAATAAAAAAATAGGAATATCTTATACTTTAAGATTTTTTTTCAGTTTCAACAAAGTATAAGCAAATGATTTGCAAACAATATAGACTTACATATTATACTGATATAACGTTGTTGTATAACATTAAAAATATAAAGCAAAGAAAGCCAGCCTACAAACCATAATCGCAAAGAACTTAGACAACAATACGGACACTAAGAGAGACTTACATAGACCTAATATACATGGGAAAGTATAAAAAGACAAGATCTCCTGAGTAAATTGGGAGCATAGGGACATTGGGGGAGAGTTGAAGGGGAGAGGGGAGAGGCATGGAGGGGAGCAGAGAAAAATGTAGAGCTCAATAATTATTAATTAATTATATATATATAATGCTTATTACATATGTCATAAAGCCTTCAGAACAAAATGTTTTTCTTGGAATGCTATGCATCATCCACATGTCTTTGTTTCATATTTTTATAAAGCATCCTTGAAAATATTAGACTCCAGAAGACTGAGAAGGGGCAGGCTATCAGGACATGAGGCACATGACATGTAGATTGTACGTTCAGAATCAGCCTGCATGTTATTTGCAATGGATGTAGTGACCTGCTTGGATGAAAGAATTTCAAACCTTGGGGAGTAGAAGAGAAAATATTCCCTCTGAGATCGCGCCTACTAAGATGTGAATAACGGAAGCCCCACGAACTCACTCATCCTTGTTCCGGCCCTGGCTTCATAGCAGCGACATTGATGTTTGCTTCCCGTTTTGGGACACTGACAGTGATTTGGGCATTTCACTTCGTGGGTTACAAAGAAAGAAACATCTCTCTGTCTCTTCAAGGTAGGCACAGATATCGTGAACCTGATTTTATATCAATTTATATCAACCACGCCCCATTGTGTTCCATACTCCTGCATGGAAGTTTCCTCTTTTGTTCCTGGCTATACCTTAAGGAAACAGTCGTGGGCTATGGGATTTTATGAGCTGTGCAATGTGACCGTCACACGAGTCTACCTGTGGTGCAAGTTCTGTGACTTTGGCGCTACTTGAGGAGAGTTTATGCTAGACTCTCAGGACACAGCCCCGTTTTCTGGCTCTGGAAGCCTGCACTCTTCTTAGCTGTTGTTAGCATCCCACCCTAATAATCCCATTCTGTTCTTTAATGCCTCCAGCCCACGTGTAAAAGAAGCTCATGGAATTGAAATATACTTTGTGGTGCTCTGCAATACTGCCCTCGTTGGTAATATACTGCTCCGGTGTTCGAATTGGATCTGTTAAGGATGGCAAATGTCTTTCCAAGCTCTATGCACATGGCTGGTAGCATGATCCTCCATGTGTTCTAAGAACTAAAAATAATTTCTGGATGTGATCCAAGATCATTGCTGGGATGTTTTCCTCTCATTTTCAATTAACTCCTTGGGGAAGTTTTTATAATAACACTCGTTGAAGGGAAGAGGATGAGAGTAAGACAATTTGAAGTAGAAAAAAAAAATCAGCCAGAAACGTGATTAGTCACATTTTACACTAACCTAAATAAAAGCCACGAAGACGAGCATCCCCGAAGACAGATTCCATAGAGAGCTTCCAGAAAGGTCTTAGCTTCTTCTTATCTCTTTGTCCTTGCTGCCTTACATTCGCCATTCTTGTTTATTTTTGACGATTTGACATCTTGTTTTGAACTTAATTTTCTTTCCCCATGACATTTGCTTCTAAGTATGGGAATTTGGGAGTGCATCCAAAGCACTGTATTACAAGTGCACATACATGAGCACAAGCTCTTAGGATAGAGGAAACCATAAGTTCCTGTAGTCCTTGACTCTGTTTATAGAGATGCTCATTTTATCCACTTAACAGATGTTTCTGTTCTACCGCTCCCTGCCTGCCAGGGGCAGCTCACCCCATCTAAAGAGCGTGAAACACGTTTTAACCAAAACTGCACCTTCTTTTGCTGCTTCCTGTCTTGAGCTCATACATGTCACTCCATTCTAAAGCAAAATTAGAAGTTGAACATGGGATTAAATTTTCGTTATTCTCTGGTTGACATGGTATGTCATTTGGGTGAGAAAAAAAAACCTGTGGTACTATCTTTTGATGTATTTTGGGATATTGGTATGGAAAACTTTCCTTTCTGTTTATAAAATGACTGTCCATGACTGCATTGCACCTTCCATTTTCATCTAATCCTATGTAAATAAAATTAAAATGTAATAATGGCATATAATCTACTTTAGAAGGATCTAATGCACGAGTGTGCTCTGAAGATTTGCCTTTATATTTAAGGTGAAGTTTAATCAATACATTTGACCAGATTAACCCACTACAATTCTGTAAGTCATGACCTTTAAAAACGACTTCAATATTTTCAGATTTTTTTTCTAGATAAAAGAAAGATAATAACACTTCTTCCAGATTAATATCCTCAGATCTTTCATAACGTAATGAGAACTTTCTGCTCGAATAGTCACATACCACTGGTTATCTTGCAGAGATCACCTTTGACACTGCATGGAGAATCAGTATCAAAAATTTACTGTTTAGGGGAGTGGTGGCACACACCTTTAATCCCAGCTTTTGGGAGGCAGTGGCAGGGAGTCTCTATAAACTCAAGGCCAGCCTGGCCTATAGAGCAAGTTCCAGAATGGCCCAAGCTACACAAAGAAACAAAATCAAACAAAACAAAACACACTGTTTTTTTTTTTTAAAAAATAAGCATGTGTATATATGCATCTGTGCATGAGATTGCCCTTTATGTGGTAATAAGCCAGAGATTGTTACTGTATGTCCTCACCAATTCCTCTACATGTCATTTTTGGGGAAGAAAGTTGCTTATTGATCACCAAACTCATGGTTTCTGCTAGTCTGGCTGGACAGAAAGCTACAAGGATCTGCCTATCTTTTATTTCTAGTGTTGGAATTATACATGTGAATTACTGTTCTGGCTTTTGTGTGGGTGCTGGGGATCTAAAGCCCCAGTCGTAACGCTTGCACAGAACTTACACAACTTCCTTGGCCTGATCATGTGGACTTAAGCAAATAACAGCCAATTAATTTATAAACAATCACTTCATTCCCCTTGTGTCATCAACAAGTCTGTTTGAAATAATAGTTCTCTTTTTAAGAACAGAAGAAAAAGAGGAAAATATTTGTATACATAACACATTCTATAATATACATAATCTATAGGCAACAATATACAGTAGGATCCCATATTACTATATTTCAAAATTTTGTGGATTTTTTTTCAGAGTACTTTAGTGTCCCTGCCACAGAAATTGTACACCCCGAAGTTCAATCTATGAGGAACAAGGTAGAAAGATGCACGACAAATCCCTTCAGCATATTCCCTGGTAATCACTCCTCTACTCTGTAGTATCATATAGCCCAGAGTTTAAAACAGTAACTAGAATATAATTTTATCCAAATATTCATTGCATGGATATCAAATAGCCTTTTGACCAATAACAGGTATAGTTTGGCTTAAACAAAAACTGAATATGTTCAATATATACCTTATGATTACTCTATATTAGGAAATACTTATATGCATCACTTGAATGATTCCAGGCTATAAGATATTTGTCATATAATTACAATGCACAAAGAAATGACATGTTTTCCCTAAATATTTTAAATGATTCTGTGTGAAAATTCTGTTGATGTATTAACCATCCTATCTTGAGTTAAGGATATTTTCTTAAATTTGTTAAAGCAATTAACTGTGTGAGCCTTAAATGAATATGACTAAAAAGTTGCATAGACATTGCTTTGTTTTGGTTTTTATTGCAAGCCCTTTGTGTCCTGATTCTGCAAGCCAATCTCCAAAAAGACTGGCATACAGATGGATGACCTTCTGAGGATAGATGGAATCTTTTACAGCCACAAGTGCTCAGAAATAATCTTGATCTTTTGGAAAAACAATGAGATATTAGCTCCCAAATCCTCCTCTGTGAAGGGGAAGCATCACCACAGCCTGTTCATTGGGATCTTAAAAATAAGATGTTGAATCTTGTATTTGGTATAGAAAGTATGACTAGTCAATCAATACACTCACCAAAAACTGGTGTAGAAAAGAAGGCTTCAAAATGAGTAAAAATGAGTTATAAGATATCAGGAAGAAACAAACACGACCAACACGTCTGTGAGTTGTGGCTCATTACTATCTCCCGAGGCACCCTCAAACTGAGTTAACACCCTCAGCGACTCACAGACGCTATTTGAGGAGTCATGAATACAAAATAGGTATAAAACATAATGAATGTGTTAATTGTGACCTTTTCTGAAAAACCTGAGTCAAACTGCTGCTGCTGCTGCTCTCAAGAGAAATATTAACCAGGTGAGATCTTAAATATCAAAACAAAAATGCATAAATGATAACTCCCAGGAGAAAAAGAACAGTAAATAGAGCCTGTGGTGTCTGGTCTCAGGAGAGCGTTGGCCTCTGCCTGTGCTATTGATAGTGATAAACATGAGTTTGGAGTTAATACAGAGATAAGGGGAGCACAGCATTCATATAGGAAGAGGTGCAAGGAAGAGCACAGCTTCTGTATGGCGTGAATATGGACAAGAGTCAGGCTACTCCTCAAACCTGATAGCAGAGAGACACAGGCATGAGGGGCTACACAAACTGAAACTCACTGCCTCGAGGACCTACACAACTAAGAGAAGCACTCTCCCTAGGGCCTTTGCAATGACCTCCGAAATGTGCTCTGCAAATGATTCTAATTTTGAGTATAGCATATTACGTTCTTATTAAAGTAAAGTCTTAAAGAGAAATTATACATAAATATACATATATATGGTCTGCAAAGGAGTTAGTACTGTAAAATAAAAATGACAAGTAAGTTATCCCATACATGTAGAATATTTAAATAGAACTATTGAGTTGAATTTATAAAACCCTTGATATAGCATCTAAATAATATAATGCACCAACTTTACTTTCTTTCGGTTTTAATGCACCATGCTTGGTTCTATTTATATATCCCTATCTACCTATATCTACATCCATCTTATCATCTATCTATCTATCTATCTATCTATCTATCTATCTATCTATCTATCTATTTATCTACCTATCTATCTACCTATCTAACGTATAACTATATTTATATATATGGAGAGAGAGAGAGAGACAATAAAATAACAAACAGGAGACTATAAGTTTGAAATCAAACACAGGATTAAAAATCAATTTCATATAGGTGTAGCCTATTATAAATAATTATTTTCAAATTTTAGTCCATTTATTCTAATTGCATAAATAATGAAAATCCTGAGATTGATAGAAGGCATTGTCTGAGTATTCTTGTGTACAAAATAAGGAGATTTAGCAGAATGCCAGCTAAGGTTGCATTCACTGATAACTGGGGTTGCCATAGCAAGCTCATAGTCACTGAGTTCCTAAGCAACCCAAGGCTCCACAGACTGCATATACTTAGGACTCTACTGGTCTTTCATCATCTCTACACAGCAAATATCCCTGCTGTGCTACCCAACTCAGTGAAAGATTCCTTGATTATCCAGTAGGACAGCAAACCTCACAGGTT
This sequence comes from Dicrostonyx torquatus, assembly GCA_028555095.1. NCBI lineage: Eukaryota > Metazoa > Chordata > Mammalia > Rodentia > Cricetidae > Dicrostonyx > Dicrostonyx torquatus. Next base: position 2,837,060 of record JAQHUG010000268.1, on the reverse strand, counting down.
CCCTGTTGGGATGGTCTTGCAGTTTATGAAACAGTATTTGAACTGAGAATTCTTTGAATATTTACAGTACTAAGTGCCTAAAATTAAGTATAGAAAATGCTCACATGTATTGGACAGATAAGTACTAATAATTCAACAGAAAATATGGAACACAATATCAAGCTCTTAGGAGACACTAATTTGAATAACGTTGGAATAAATGATTTTTTTTGTCCTTTAAGAGAAAACATGTTTTGTATCATTACTACACTCTAAAACATTTCAATTCGTATTTAATAATTATAGCTTTAGGTAAGCTTGTTCATTTACAACAGAAATTATCTGGTATTTTGCACTCCAGATTGTCTATAGTATGTAAGCAATGCTATTAGTTGCCTAAGGGATCAACTATGCTTATCACTGGAAATATTCAAAGATTTAGATGCAAGTAAAGCTTTGATGTTTTTTGAACGGCAATGGCAGTTTTTCTCCTCCGGTCTACAAACACATTCAGCCCTACATTCCCCCAGTGCCCACTGAGGCTAATTATTCCTGCTGCCCTCTAGTCTAATTCCCTGGGCCACATTGCCAACCATTGAACAGAACCACAGGAAAGCTGTGCACGTATTGCTGTAGAGCATTGCATCACAATGAAAGTCATACCATAAAGCCTTAATTAGCGAAAGGATGGTATGTGACCAATAAAGCAACTGTGCCAGAAATTTTGCCTGATTCCAATACTGGACTTGATCTCAGGTGCTTCTTATTAAAAGCAAATTATTACCAGGAAAATATCATAGTAGTGAGTTGCAAATGGAGAAACATTTTTTAACTTAAGTTTAATAGTTTGGTATTACTCATGTAGACTATTGACTAGTTCGTCAATGTTTAAGCAGGTTATGTTAAATGAATTACGTTGCAGTGACGAAACATCTCACTTGAGACGATAAAAAAAAAAACGTTGCTAAATCACCTCTCAAATAGTTCACAGAGACGACCTGTTGACTTGCTCCATGCCAGGAAAAGTCAGCAGCAGAGAGAGCGCTGTGACCTCTGCTTATTATTGTCGGTCACCAGAAGCAAGGACGGATATGTTCTTCTTTCTGAAAGATTCCAAGACAAGCACTCTGCTGTGAAATCTGAACAGACTACAGCCTCATTTATAGTATTTATTCCTTCACTCGAGAGGAAAGGGCCATCTACATTTGTCTTCTTAGGATAGCAGAATGGATAGGTGATAGACAGACAGACAGACTGACAAATATGTTTTATATGATATAGATTATATATGATAGGTGGCAGAGATATGATAGATAAATGATAGAAAGCTGTGCATAAATTTGCCCCGTAAGCCCCATTAAAATGTCCGTCTAATTAAATGGATATATATGCATATATATAAAAGGACTTAAATAATTTTAGGTATTTCTGGATCATCATTTCTCAGTTAGTAACTGACATCACTGGCAAGATTACCGTAAAACAGTAGAGTTCACCAAATATTGAGTTTTTTTTCTTAAATAAAAGTTTAATCAGGATGCCGGAATGCTTATACTACTTCCCACTATCCCCCTCTCTGTGACAAGAGAAAAACCCAATTACACCCTAAACTGTACAAGAACAAAGAATATGATCCTTCAAAGCAAAAGATTTTAGTTTTTGCAGGCATAAATTTTGTTCATTAAATCTTTAAGCTAGGTAATTTTTACTTATCACACAGAAGTAATTACCTGTTAGAAGTCCGATGACAGCGCACAAGGCCACAAGAAGAGCTGTCAAAATGCAGTAGCAAGGTTACAGTGTTACAGGGATAACTCCGATCCTGCCTGCCCTAAGTGCCTGGTCAAATTACTGCTGCTTGCATGTAGCCCCACCTCCAAGTGTCAAGGAATGGCTGTAAAATTTTGATTGACACTCCAGTGAGGCAGTGGAGTTTGTAAACCAAAGAAAGCTGGACACTCTGAGTTTGTTAATCTGTCCAGCTTGAAAGTGAGCTACTCTTTGAAATGAGAGAGAG
>JAQHUG010000268.1:2711147-2724714 GCA_028555095.1 Dicrostonyx torquatus | reverse complement strand
TTTAGTTCCACGTTTACTGATACTGGTAATCATGATATACAGCCAGATGAGGACCAGGAAGAACAGACCTTCAAGGCTGAGCAGATGGAAGTCCACGCTCGCTGACTTATAAAATACCCTGTATGCAATGCACCAGGTTTCCATCCTGAGCGCCTCTTACCATAGAGGAAGCCGCATAGTTTATCTGCATCGCTCCTGCTTCTTGGGAACTATTTTCGATTACTTTCCCATGCCCAGCGTCATCAATTTCATCTTGTCCTTGAATGTTACAGCGGTCACGGCAGCATCCTGTTGCTCGTCCATCTTCTGACCTATCCAGTATGGCATGGGTGGGATTTTATTCTGAAAATACTGCTTCAACATGGCCACAGTCTTATAATACTTTTTTTTATCATTTAGTCCTTCCAATCTATTCAATAATTCTTCACCTAATATGGACTTTAATAGGTCTCCAGATTTCTTTTAAATGTGTCTTTTTTTTTTTCCTGTACTTGCCTCCTCTTGCTTCTACAGACATAGTCATCCATTCCAATCCATTTTCTTATGGCAGATCGCTGCACTGCTTCTTACTCCCCGGTGTCTGTGGAAACTCCTACCTCCAGGCCGATGGTCACACTATTTCCATCAGTTGGGATAGCATTTTACAGATATTATCTCTAGCCATTAAAAGAAATATGCATGCCTAACACTTTACAAGAGAACAAAGCCAAAGGGTACAAAATATAGATAATATTACATCACCATGAAGAGAACAGTGTCTGCCTGTTGGGTGGCTTACTCTTCTAGTTATCTTGGGCTATGTTGTAAGGTCTGTGCATTTCCACTTGAAATTTTAACTATACTTAAATGCCTATCTAAACCTACAATTTCAATGCCTTGTCTTAAACATAAAGGTCTCACCTCTGCTCTTCTATCGTGTGTGTGTGTGTGTGTGTGTGTGTGTGTGTGTGTGAAAAACAGAGAGGCAATAAAGAGAGAGATTTGTTTGATAGTTATCAAAATATACATGACACTATATGCAGCCATACAAACTCCTTCTATTGCCCTACTGGGCAATCTTCAAGAGTATCACTCTAGGGGCTGGAGAGATGGCTCAGCGGTTAAGAGCATTGCCTGCTCTTCCAGAGGTCCTGAGTTCAATTCCCAGCAACCACATGGTGGCTCACAACGATCCGTAATGAGGTCTGGCACCCTCTTCTGGCCTGCAGACATACACACAGACAGAATATTGTATACATAATAAATAAATAAATATTAAAAAAAGAGTATTACTCTAAAATGCTGTGTGGGTTCTAATTAGTAGATACATGAGTGAGAGCAAGTAATTAAAGAAGTTAATTGCTTACTGGAGAAAAGAGAGTTTAGTTGAGATAGTATTCTCCAGAAGGAATTAGAAGAAAGATGTGCTTCCATGGAAACAGATTATTCTCTATTTCTGCTACTTTCAGGAATTCTTCAGTGCCCTTGAACCATTTGGTAGAGAGAAAATAAAAAGAGTTGCAATTAGTAAGAATGCCTTGAAACATAGCTTGGTGACAGGCTACCAGTGTCATAATGAATGCTAAGCTTTTGTTTGTTTGGGGCAATGTGGCATGAGGGGAATGGAAGGGATGGGCAGATGCAGTAAGAGGTGCGGGTGGCTGTGTCCCGCCGCAGCCCAGCTCCCAGCCCCCAGCCGCCGGCCTGCTCAGCTGCCCAAAATAACCACACGAAAATTGTATTAATTTAAATACTGCCTGGCCCATTATCGCTGGCCTCTTCTTGGCTAACCCTTACTTCTTAAACTAACCCATTTCTGATATTATGTATCGCCACTTGACTGTGGCTTACCGGCATGATTCTAATCAGTGTCCATCTCAGGTCGGGGCATCATGGCCTCTCCCAATGCCTTCTCTCTCCGCCTTCCATCCTGTCTACTCCACCCACCTAAGGACCGTGTCCTATCCTACAGGCCAAGGCACTTTCTTTATTAACCAATGAAAGCACGGAAATACAGAAGAACCCTCCTACTCCATATAGACAGTGCTCATTTGTTCGAAAGTCCTAAACACAGAGTCAGAATTGGTCTGCATGGTGAAGTCTGCATGTAGATTTTATAGATAAGATGTACTCATCAAGCTTGCATATGATATCAGGAAGCGCGAGCAACTTGTGGATAAATTTAAATCAAAGTAAATACAATAAAACAAGGGACTCCTTCTTTGTCATTAGCCACCCTTAAAGCAGCTTCTCCAACCATGCAAAGCTTGTGAGGCCTGTGCAGAAAGAGAGCATCTGGTACAAATCCGAGGCGGTAGGTCCTACTTGGTGTATATGAACATAGGTTACTTTTTAAGGGCGGGGAGCACAGGCTGTCCTTCCCCATCCCATCTCGTTCCCTACCATGGGTCTCTGCTTCCCCATGGTCCCGAAGCCACAGGCTGAAACTTCTGAAACCCTGAACTCTAATAAATTCTTCCTTCTTTAGTATTTCCTCAGATATTTTAACACCGCTGAATTATAAAATACACTGATTCCTACCACAATGTGCATCCCATGAGCCCTCCTAGGGAAACACTGAACTCGGGACAGTCTTGAAGAACTCCCGACATCAGTGATGGCATTGTTCAATGTATCTATAAAATTTAAGGTTATTAGTGATAGTGTACACATTTCTCAGACTGAATTTTAGGTGGAATTATTTCTTCATTTGACCCAATGATTTAAATGTGTAGTTAAGGTTCATCCTTTGATAAAAATCTCACTGTTTCGTTATAGCACAATTAAGTAATAAACTCTAGTTCCTTGCAATAAAATTACTAATTTTGAAGCTGTTCAGCCTGTGGTACTTTGTCACAGCAGTTCAAGAAGTTAAAGTAAATTCCTTTATTTTCTTACTGTAGGTTGTATTGTTCTTCATTAAAGCTGGCAGATTAAATATACCAAGATATTATCTAAATCTTGATTTGCATCAGACATTTTATCTACATTCTTTACAAGCGTGCTTTCCCTGAAGTGTAAATATCCCCATTATTATTGACGAAATGCAAATTATACATCCTATCAATATTCTTTACACCATTTTTAACCTAAGAATATAAATGAAATATAATATAAATGTCATATAAATGTAAATATTTTATGGTGTATAGGTACATTTATGCTAAAGTGAAGTGAAATATGCCCCCAGCAATGCTGAAGCACTCATGTGCCTCTCATTCATATTGGGTTTCGCGGTCTGAGTTGATGAGGATGAGTGACCAGGTCCCTTCCTCAAGGAAAAAGCGTCATCGAGATACGAACTTGGATTACTGGTTTCAGAGTCCAGAGCTTTAACCATTGTATACCATGGGGGCTATTGCTACACTTTTGTTGCTGTAACAAAATATCAGAGATTGGGTAATTAATGAAACAAAAATTAATTTTTCACTATTTTAGAGATTCTTAACTTCAAGATCAAGTGACTGTTTCATTTAGTAGTCTGGTGAGGACAGCATCCCAGAAAAAGAAAGAATGGTATTCTCTCCCCTGCTCTCTGATGCTTTCTGATCCTCAGAGAATCACAGATGGAAGGACCAGATAACAAACGGTGATATCTCTCTAATGAGAGTCTTAATCTTATTGATAACGGTGGAGAGCTCATATCATACCAGGGGCGGACAAGAGACAAGAGTCAAACTATAACATGATACTATAATTTGCTGAGTCTCTTATTATAATAAAAACAAGATTGTGATTCAGGTTTTATCATTCCAAAGTCTATAGCTTATCAATTAATATGGATGACAAATTAGAATGGAAATGATCTAAATAAATTCCAGTAAGTTGTCACGAGATATTGATGTACACCTTTACGGAGACTAAAAGTCGCATGATATGTCAGCAAACTGTACATCTAAGAAAACCAGTGGGTCTTCATAGTCTGAAATCAGAGAGCTCACGGAGAGGCTTATGACAGCCTCAAATACTGCTTCAATGAGAAAAAAGAGGGATCCATGTTCCAGCTACTGCCAAAGTAAATAAATAAAATAAATAAATAAAGTAAATAAAATAAAGCTTTTCCCTCTTCCCCTTATACTCTGCTGCCTGCCATGACCAAAGCACAATAAATTCAGGCTAGCTCTACTGCCAACAGCTGCTTTGTAAAATGCCACTGGGTGTTAGGAACTGATGTCTTCAACAGTTATTGAAAGACCATGGTGAATCACAGTCCAGAAAATAGAGAGCGCGGGCAGACCAGCTAGCACAGAAATACACTATCTTACAATAGCTCTGCCATGTTACTAAACCCAGGTTGAAAAGCTCGGAACATTTTGTCATGATGTCACTATATGGGTAGAGTCACTCGTGGTGAAATTGATTCATTTCCTAAGGACCCACTGACGTCACAAACTTGATAGGTGTCTGTTGTTTAGGGAGAATGTCCTATCTAGAATATGATCGATGTATGAACATAGGTCACTGGAGAGCTGTATCAGTGAAGCCTTAGTCACCGATGCGTCTCTCTTAGCTGTTGTTTATAACCAGGAAGTGAATAAAGAACGGGGCCAAATCAAGTTCACAGCTAGGTCAGCTTGATATGTAGAAATAAACCAAAAGTAAATTGTTGTCGTCTCGTTTCCCTTTTGGAAACCATGAGCCAAACTCTTGGCAAAGGATCCAACTCCAGTAACTAATCTTGATTATCCATCTTGTGTGAAAAGCAGAAGGACCCTAGAATAGCTGCAAATGAATTGTCTGGATAGTCTATGTCATGGAAATGAAATGAGTGTTGGAGACAAGAATGACCGAGGCTTTGGAAGATTTGAATTTTATGGCAGTTCCTAGTAATGAGCATTCCCCCATGGCTCTATGGAACCAGCAGGCAGAATCAGTAAGCCAGTTGATCTCAGTTGAGTCGGTGTCAAGAGATTCTCCAGTTCTGTACCAGAGCAATAGGGGAAGAATAGCCAGGATGGGGAATAGAGATTGCGCGTGTCCTTGTAGGCATGGCCTCCTAGGAACACTGTGGACGGTATAACTTCCTCTACTAGATTTTCTAACAATTCCACAAGAAAAATGATTGACTCCTCCTGCCGTGCATTCTCTTCAAGATCAACCGGCAATCTCCTAGCAGAGTGATTGCATGGAATTATCTCTGCCTTGAAAAAGGACAGCCGTGACTGTGAAACATGCAGAAACATGTAGTATGAATGTATGGTTTTATTTACTCAGATTATTCCCTTGGTCCAAACACCAGCAGTACGGCTCTGGTCGTCAGCAGTTATGACCAGAGTTATGCAGTGAGATGAAGCAGTGATACCTTGGCGCCCAGGTGACCTGCCGTATTTATTCCAGCTTCCTGCTCAGTTTCACTAGTAAATAGCAAAGGCAGCAGCCACAGCCCAAAAAGGGGTGTGGTGAGCAGGGATGTGTACTCTCAATGATAAAAGTCACCATCCTCTCAGCAGATAAGATAAACTAGAACACATATTTTAATAGTATATCATTCTCATTCTCCATGGATTATTCACATATTTTGAAGTAACGTTCTAAAATCTCCTCAAATTTATGACCTTAGGTGAACTTGGTTGGTTTACCCTGTGCTATTCCCATTTCAAAAGTCCTCCAAGCCTCTATGCCTTTTGATAGGTGAGAGAAGTCATCATGTAGTGCTGTCCCAGAATGAAAACCTGGAATAAACGGCAGAATTATGATGAGCAGTGGTTGTTGGTTTGAGGACAGCATGGTAGCATAGACTAACGAGTTTCACTAACTTACTTTTTACTTCTTTATTTTTATTTATTTTTATTTTTTTTATTGTTAAAAGAAAAATTTACATTTACTCCCCTTGTCCCGGGCCCTCCCGCTCCCCCACTACCCCACCGCCCTCCCCCTGCTTCCTTAAGATGGGGCAGGATACCCTGCCCTGTGGGAAGCCCAAGGCCCTCCCCCGTCCATCTCGGTCTAAGAAGGTGTGCATCCATATAGAACAGGTTCCCAAATAGCCAATACATGCAGAAGAGATAGGTCCCAGTGCCATTATCATTGGTTTCTCAGTCAGTCCCCATTGGCAGCCACATTCAGAGAGTCCAGTTAGGTCATATGCTCATTCAGTCCTGGTCCAGCTGGATTTGATGAGCTCCCAATAGGTCAGACACACTGTCTCAGTTGATGGGCCAGTCCCTCACGGTCCTGACTTCCTTGCTCATCTTCTCCCTCCTTCTGCTCTTCCCCTGGACCTTGGTAACTCAGTCCCTTTCTCTGATGTGAATGTGGGTCTCTGAGCAATTCGAGTCAAGGGACAAGCACAAATATAGTGATTCCGCGAAACCCACGTACTGCTCATTGCTCATTGGGATAGAAGAAGGGGAGGCGTAATGCAAGCCCAGGTGTGGTGTCTATATACTCCCATGATGAAGAAATTAATTCTCTGACTGCCATCTCCTTGTCCCTACTCCTTGTCCAACAAATTCCTTCATCTGTAAGACTTTCCTAATTCATAATTATGAATTAGGACATTTACTAAATGTCATAATAATGACATTTACTCACAGTACCATATATTTCAGTGTCTGGTTCTTGAAAGGATAAATGGTCCAGTCTTTCTGCCTCATTTCAACATAAGCCCAAAGGATCCTCTCCACCTCTGATCTCCTAGGGATTGCCTGATTCTCTGTTGCAACTCCCTTGCAAATATTTCTCCACTCATTTACATGCACCCTTCCAAATGTCATATTCTAATTCAGTTCTTACAAGCATTTTCCTTCATATTAAAGTAAATTGAAAACTGCAAATACACCTCCATGGTGTAACATTTGTCTGATTATGAATGAGTCTTTTGCACTTAATCCCCGGGACAGAGGCGAGAAAGAGAAGGTTATAACACCTTGGTGTTACTGCCCACCCAGGAGGGTGAGCCAGGTAGATCAAAGCTGAAAGTAGATTATATGCTGATCTATTTTCTTCATTAAAATATAACAGTATGGAAACAGCCACCTCTAGAGAACACAGATATCCTTACTGAGAGAAAAAGATCACGAGTGAAAACTAGAAATGCATGCTGAGCAAGGCAAGAGATTCAAAAGGCCAACAAAATCGAGATTTGAATTGAGAACTCTTGAGAAATATTCCTTGATAATGGGGTGGTAGTAACAGAACTGTAGATGCAGGACTCTGCAATATTCAGGGAGTCATTTGTTTTTTTTGCCCTTTCCTGATAGAAAGGATTAACTGTTCATCTTAGGTATGGGATAATTTAGCCTGGCATAATCAGACAGATAAGACGGGCATAGAGAAGAATCTGAAATTGGGAAACTTAATAACAATCTGCTGTAATAGACAGAAAAACATTTCAGTGAACTTAAATAGGCAGTGAAAACAGAAAAACATTTAAGTGAACTAGGGATGCAAATGTTAATAAGAAACTTACAATAGAATTTGAGGGAAACAACTGTGATACATATTTAGTCATCATCCAATAAAATCATATTCTTATCCTAAAGGGTGTGCTGAATAAAGATGGAAACCAGTTTCATCATGCACATATTTGTGCTAATTATTACAACTTCAGGTTAGTTAATATCGGCAGTGTTGTCTCATACCATCTGAAGAAGAAGATGGAAGACTGGAAGAAGAAAGTTCTGATGTGTTCCCTCAAGATCAAAAGATTGCTGTCTGGAAGCCCCAAAGGCTCGAGATCTCCAGAGGAAATGCCCTGCTCAGCATTCCCTAAAGTGCACATCTGAGCACCATTAGCAAGAGAAGAATGGTTTGTCAGGGGTTCCGTGGGGATATACAAGTGGAAAGGTCATTGCTAAGGCAGCCGGGATTCAAACTGTCCAGGGACCCCACGCTTGAAATCAACACTTCTTGTGAGATATGAAGATAAAATAAAGAAGATCACGCATGACAGCTCACCTAGATAATTTCCAACAAGAGCTGATCCCCTAAATCAGGCTCCAAGGAGAGCCAGGTCAATGACGATAAAATCCCAGGGCTTTGAAAGTGACCAGGGCCCCCACAAATCACCATTTCAAACCCATAGTGAAGAGCACATCACCATGGGGTTTGTGGTTAACAGAAATGGAAAATCATTGCAAAATATTTTTTCTAAAAAAGTCATCCAATGTCCCCATCAAGAGATTACACAGAGAATTTAGCCACAAATAGCCTGAGAATAATTATTGTAGTGTTCAGATTTATGGTAATTCTGTTAGTTATAGAAGTGAATCTTCACTCATTCAATTTCAAATTCATCTTTTTTTTTAGAAAATGCCAAAAGGAAAATACCATCATACCAATATGCCATTAATTCTGAAGATGTGTGTATGTGTGTATGCATTACAATCTCTCACTACTAATGACCAGAGTATACAGCTAACATGTTGGTCTATGGGATAATTTTGTGTTTCTTGTTTTCAAGAACAAGCAAAATTTGATGTTATAACATCTCCAAGAGCTAGTGAGTGAACTGCTAAGGAAGACTTAGAAAATGAAACTCTCAAACCACAGTGTATCCCCGCACAAAAGCTAGGGGTGTATTTATAGTTGAGTGCAAATTGTGTCCATTCTTTGCTTGTATGGGACACGTAAGAACCCTAAATATTTGGATACAATGCATATTCAGTCTATGAAATATGAATAGACCAAACGTGATTTAGTGTGCTAAGCGTTTCCTTCGGGGGTGGGAACCTGTCTCCAGGGCTGATCATCAATAATGTAGCAGCACCCGTCTCCTTCCGTTGGGACTAGCTCTTTGCATAGTGAAAGCAAGGGCACATGTTTTGCACAGACCTTTGCATATGTACCTTCCCAAATCTTTACAGTGTCTTTGGGGGAATAAAATTCAAGATGTTTTGACTATGTTCATGAATCTTTAGCTCAACATATTGAATGTGCAAAAGTAAACAAAGCAGGAATGGGTATTTAGTCTGGTGGCCTATTTCCTTGTCGTATGAATATTCAAAAACCCACCTGTTCAAACTTTACACATGATCCCTGCAGAAGAGCAGTGACAGCTTAATCAACTAGTTATATTCCAGGATTTTATAATTAAATACACCCTGACAGCCCACAAAGTGCAGTGTAAGACACACTTGCTGCTACAAGCAAGCATCTGTAGCTATAAGAAAAATAATTTGTATCGCCTACTAACTGCTTCTTGCTTCAGATAAATGAATAAAACTGGGATAAAATCATTTCTTCCCTTAAGGCAACCAATTTTCAAGAATTTTATAGCGTTACTGGGGTAGCTAAAAGATGTGGAACATATTTAGGTATATTAGTATTTTGATTATCAGAATTGAAGCGTTTTCTGCTCCCAAGAACATTGGTCTCTATTCCCCGAGCACCAAATCGGTCAGTGGCCCCCAGCACAGCAGCTGGTGCCTAGTAGCCCTAAAGAGTTAAGTGCTGCTCACAGGGAACACAGATCCGTGTCTCTACAAAGTGGACCGTCAATTAGCGTTGATGGATCGACTCTCTCACAGGCAGTAAAAGCTCAATTTACAGAGAGGTATCCTGTGAGACTAAAAATCCCTCAGTTAAGATACGGGGCCTGTTTTACAGTTGTAGCCATAAAATATGTACAAATAAGGCAACCATATCCCTTGTGTCTGCTTTTAAAAATGTTTTCTAATTTATTGACATATTAAGAGATTATCAATATATGTGTCAATCTAAGAAGAGGCAAATGGAATTGGAACCGCCTCCTACATACTCTTCCTGCAGTATAGAGTGATTGTGAAGAATCTGGAAAAAAAGAAATTTCTGAAGATAAAATGAAAGTGTCGGTGCATATACACTCAATACCAACAATAAACACTCCCCGTCGCTGAGAAACACTTCACTTGAAGTGCCTAACACGGACCATCTTGAATATCAACATTTTGCACCCTTTCTGTATATTTTGTGCTAGGCTTTAAGGCAGGTACGCGTGGTTTTGAAGTTGGGCCAGCTGTGAGCATTTAATTTGAAAGCATAATGAATTTCCTCTTCAGCTGTCAGTGGAGTCGCAGGGCTCTCCCTTTTGATCAGGTGACAGAAAAGATCCCCTTAGTCAAAGGAGACTTGAGAGTGCAGGGACTAGGCTGCTCTCCGTTCTAGCCAGCCCTGCTCCTACGTCCTCTATCCAGACTAAGGGCTGGGCTCTGTGTTTGGAAAATTGGGGCAAGCCGATTGACCAGCATCTCACATCAGAAGATGGGGAGCGGGATCAGTTCGGAGAGCAAGGAGTCAGCCAAGAGGTCGAAAGAGCTGGAGAAGAAACTTCAGGAAGACGCTGAACGAGATGCGAGGACTGTTAAGCTGCTGCTCTTGGGTAATAGTCTTCTCTTCTGCTTTCAGCGTCTCATTTTTCTCTTCGTTTTTACTTTTCTCAAATTTTAAGTCTATAACCCTTGGAGGAGTCAGTATAAAATATGATTTTTCCAGAGTGCCTAGGTGAACTGAGTTTTATGTGTACTCTACATGCATTTCATGATTTGTTTTAGGTTTCATACTTGGTACATTGTTTAAGAGATATAGCCTCCGTTTGCCTCTTTCAAGGGCAACAAAATACCATTGCTAAATGAAAAAAAACCATACACGTCTATTACTTTATAGCATTCTAATCATTCCGAAATAGCAGCTAAAATCCTTAATAACGGGTCATAAATGTCTTTTATTTGTTTAGACAGAAATAAACTGAATATTTGGCATTAAAATTAAGGTGTTAAAATCATTTAGTCTCAAGTTTTATGTACAATAATGACAAGGTACTTAAAACATATCAAGAATATTACTAAGGCTACGGGGAAAAATAGTGTCTTTAATTTTGCTGTTCATTTGAAAATATGGCATTCAGTTCCTTATAGAACACTTACATATTCATTCATTCCACAAATTATTGGCTACTTTTCATTACTTTATAACAAAAAACAAATTTTTATGACAACTATAACTTCAATAGTTGCTCAGTTACCTAAATGAATTAATATAATCTGTGTGCTACATATTTTTCATTAACAACTTAATGTACAGTGGTTCCTGACACAAGCAACAACATTTGTGACTGCTTTTGGAAGGTAAGTGGGAAGGAGCTGGCAGAGTTGGGCATAGTTTAGTTGGACATGTTTTAGTTTAGCAACGTGTTAAGATTTAAGGGAAATTTAACCATGGACTTTTGGAGAAGAAGCAAAAGAGGTTTAATTTAAGATATTAAAAAACCCGTGATATTTTTAGCACAAACCCATGACAGTATGTATTAGGTAAATAGACCATGTAATCCAGGGGTGATCCAGTAAGAGGCATTCATCCAGTCTTTCATTTTCCATTTTTGTGGTTTCTCCGCATTTGGGTTCTTGACTAACTATTTAGTTCATTAGCTTTGCCTTTGGAACACTGACCTTGTGTTACAGAGCTGTATATATAATTCCCCAAATGGATAAAAACCTAAGTCAACACAGAAATAAGAGCTTTGGCTTCTTGGTAGTTGTGTGTTGACCCTGAACCCAGTTACAGACAATGACAATTCATTATTTCAGGATTGTGAGTCCATCCTGTTTCAAAGTCCTTCCATTGTTAAGTGTTCTTTTCCTCTGCTCCTGCCACTGAGTTCCCAAAAGCCAAGCATGGGCTACGTCTCTTGTTTCTCAAGGCCATGGTCATATTCTTTCCTTCCTTGCTGGAGCCCACAGGACTCCCAAGCAGCCACCTAGAGATTGATGAGTTAGGAAGGCGATGGTGAGTGCTTTTGGAAATCATCACACATTATTTTCCCGATTCCGGAGAATCCACAAAGGCTCTGTTGGTGGAGTCAAAGTAATATGGATGTGGTAAGGCAAATAGAACATAGGAGGATAAGTCAGGCACTTCAGTAAGGGCTTTGATATTCCCTTACAGCGACACATTGGTGCTAATGCCCAGCTAGAGCTTATAGGCGCATCAGCAATCTTTGCTGTGTTTCTTGACTGTGAACACAGCTCATCAGCTTCTTCAAGCCCCTGCTTCCTTGCCCTCCCGACCACAGGAGACTGGACCCAAGTTTGGCCAGAGTAAACCCTTTCTCCTTTAAAATAAGTAAATAAATAAATAGCACAACTATATGCTGAGCTAAATTACCAACAGAACTAATAAATATTTTCCACACTCCATTTAAAAAAAATATTTTCTCTCGCTTTTTATAAACACAAATTGTAAGCCACATCACTCAAATGAGTATATTACCAGTTACAATAGCAATGCTGTCAGACATCCACAGAGCCTTGGAACCTGAGGTAAGTGTGTTGGAGGAACTGGCCTACTGGGCATGTTATTGTGATTGAGAAGGCCAATAAATAATATAAAGAAAATATGTCATTGAAAATCAAGCCCCTCCCAAATGCAATGATGTAATGAAGAAAATTGAGATTTCCCAAAATTATGAGTTGAGAGTTGATAGATTACTGACTGACTTCTTATAAGCAGGAAAGCAACATACTAGAGAGATATTCTTCAGGACACAACTTGTTATATGCAAAACTCTCAAACAGAAATGAAAGTATCCCGATTGTCCCAAACTTGTGGGTTTCCTTAAGTGAAAGAGTAGCTTTCATTAACAGAACTGAGAAAGAATTATCAGTAGCAATATTGTGTCTTTTTTATCCAAGATGAAAATAATTTTGTTCATTTCTTCTCGTATCACTATATTATTTGCATCAACAATGCATAGGTTGAGCTGCTCAGCTTTAATTGAATAAAACAAATCACACTCTGTTCAGTTTTCACTATTTTGATTTACATTTTAAACATTTGTCAACTTTTTCCTCTTAAACTTTTAACTCTACCTTTGATTGAGTAGTCAAATTCCAAACAATAAAATCCATTTCATTCTCGATTTTACCAGAACCCAAATTATCTATGCTGCATTTTCATATTCAACTTGGATTTGTTAAGGCACCATCCTGTGTCTTCTAGACCTAACTACACCTCTCTACTCTTTTACCCCCAAATGTCTTGGATTCTTTTTTTTAAAAAATATTTCTTATGGTTTATTTAACTTTATTTTATGTACTTTGGTGTGAAGCTATCAGATCCCCTGGAATTGGATTTTTCAGACAGTTGTGAGCTGCCATGTGGGTGCTGGGAATTGAACCCGTGTCCTCTGGAAGGGCAGTCGGTGCTCTTAACCACTGAGCCATCGTCTCCAGCCCCATGTCTTGGATTCTGATCGCAACAGCATCCACACTCTTTGGTGGAATCTGAGCAACAGCTTATGACAACATATTTAGCTTGCTATGATAGTGATCAATCCTGAATTTGACCCTGTACTTCCAGAAAAGAAAGTCTACAAAACATGGTGCCATGTGCTTTTCGCTCTGACCTGTCCTGTCTAGTGATTTCTGGGTGCTAAAACAACACAAAGATTCCTAGTTGGCATGCGCTGTGAAGTGGATATAAACAGTGTATTAATGGAAATAGAGGGAATCTAAAGGGTGGATTCCTTCTACAAGCCTCTTCCCCATGGTCATGTTTTTTGTTGTCATTGTTGAGGTTGAGAATCTCTTTCTTTTTTAATTTATTGAAGATAAGTCCTTGTCTTGCTTGGCAGTGGTAGCACACACCTTTAATCCTAGCACTTGGGAGGCAG
>JAQHUG010000268.1:2640752-2654789 GCA_028555095.1 Dicrostonyx torquatus | reverse complement strand
TGACCTAGACCAATGAGTCTGAAGGATTTTCTCTAGCAAATAAGCTATTAAGTATTTGTTTAATTGATAGCATGTCTTTAATAAATAAATAAATATTTAAATAAGATTAGAATAATTCTCATATTTAAAATGATTTCTCTATTTGTTGCGATGTCTAGAAGCCTGATGCTCATTTCTCATTGTCATGGTTAGATTTCTATTGCTGTGAGAAGCCCACATCAAAATGTGGATTTGAATGAATCCATCATTCAAAAGCATGATGGAGAGGGCTTATCGGGTCCTACATGCCCTGGGCTTAGCCCATCATTGAGAGAACGTAAGGGAAGAATCTGGAGGCAGGAACTGAAGCAGAGGCCACGGCGGGGGGCTCTGTGATGGAGAGATTTTTCTCAACTGACGTTTTCTCTTCCCAGATACGTCTAGGATGTTACTGCCTTGCTCCCCATGGCTTCATCAGTCTACTTTCTTATACAACTCAGCTCTCCAGGCATGGCACTGCCTGCAGTGGTCAGCCCTCTCAAATCAAACATTAACCGAGAAAATGTCCCCACAACCTTGCCTACAGGCCAATGTGACGGAGAGAGTTTCTCAGCTGATGTTTTTCTCTTCCCAGATATGTCTAGGTTGTTTCAAGGTGGTGAAAACCAACCGACACACTCATCCCGCAGCACAGCAGCTTGCATGCCTGTTCATTTGTGGCAATGTATGCGAACGATGCCGTTCTCGGGAATCTGCCTCCCCACATCTGCGGAGGGGTCCTGGTTCTGCTTCTTCTGAGCATTTCATTTGTCACACGCTAGTCCAGACGACCCAAGCAAAGATGGCTTTCAATTAATATCGCAGGCTTTGCTTTTGTAATAGGGAGAATGTGGGTGATTATAAAACATCTGGAGTGAGCAAAAATACAAAGAAAAGAAGCGTGGGATACTTGCAGATGTGGAGGGTAAGCTAATGGCCGGCGCCCTGGGTCAACTGGGATGAGCAATATTCTAAAGTGTGACTTATTTTCAGCTCGTGAAACAAATGTGCGGCGTATTAGTCAGGGCTCTGTAGAGTAAAAGTTTTGGGATTTGTGAGCGAGTTGGAGGCACCCCGACAAGCAGACCATTCCATAATCCATAATCAAGATCTTTTTATACAAAGAGAAAATGTTTTCTCGAGAATGAACAACAAAAAAGGGCTTGTGATTAAATATACAGTAGATGTCTGAGATTATAAAAGTTTAAAAATAATAAACTAAGGAATTAGTGTGTAGGGAAATGAAACAGAATAGTATGGGCTATCCTTCTCGTAAGTTTTCACCTGTGTTTGTTTGAGGGTGGTCGTAAGATGACTCCTGAGATTCTGTCTTCTCTGGACACCAGGTAGATCTCAGGATCACACTTGGATCCTGGAGTCAGCACGCAAACACCTCTACTCACTGAGCAATCTAAACAGATCCCCAAGCTTGTCTTTACTCCTTCCTCTCCTCTTCTCCCTTTTCATTCCCTTTCCCTCTCCTCCCATCCACTCTCCCTTCCTCTTCCTCCTCTTTTCTCATGCTTGTAAGGTAAATGCCCTAACTTAGAGCCTCAGTACTATTTCCTTAAACAGCTTTTATAATTTGAATTTTGAAATTAATATAATTATACCACTCCCTTCCCTTTCCACTCTTAAATCCCTTTCATTGACACATGACTATCTTTGAAATCTGTGGGCCTTTATTTCTTTAACTGTTGTTACTGTCTAGCTGCTATTTCTCAGTGACTCAGTGGGAATCGACTCTGGAGTCCT
Organism: Dicrostonyx torquatus; assembly: GCA_028555095.1. NCBI lineage: Eukaryota > Metazoa > Chordata > Mammalia > Rodentia > Cricetidae > Dicrostonyx > Dicrostonyx torquatus. The sequence continues at coordinate 2,653,016 of JAQHUG010000268.1, read as the reverse complement.
TTCACGGCGCCCCCTGGTGGTCAGGTTTGCTGGGTCTGTACATAGCCGTAGAAGTTCAAGTAGATGTGTACCTCAGAGGGATTCCTTATCTGTTATTCAGCAGGGGTCTACTGCTTGTGAAGAACAGACTTGTAACGATGGGTATTGTTGTGTTGTCAGTAGCTGTAGCTGACTCGTAGTCAAAGCTGAGGACTACAGTTTGAAAACCCAGTATGCCGTGCAATGCAATGGATTGTGATGTGTTTCCTATGTTCCCTGAAGTAGGGAAGGGAGGGGATAAGTGGTTTCTAATGTTTTTCATTTCTCTTTTTCTTGTATAATACCCTTTATATACGCTTGGATATGTTTTTCATACATATATGTTTACCTGAATGGATTACAGTAAGCTGAGACCTTCTGCACTGTTCTTCCATGTGCTGTACTAAGAATACCTGACTTAAGATCAAAGGAGTGAGCCGGGTGGTGGTGGCGCACGCCTTTAATCCCAGCACTCGGGAGGCAGAGGCAGGCGGATCTCTGTGAGTTCGAGACCAGCCTGGTCTACAAGAGCTAGTTCCAGGACAGGCTCCAAAGCCACAGAGAAACCCTGTCTCGAAAAACCAAAAAAAAAAAAAAAAGAAGATCAAAGGAGTGGCTTTAATAATATAAACTTGTTTAGGTTGAGAATCAGAGCTATGCGTATTACAAAATTATAAAACATACACAAAATTTTATATTTGTATCAGTGAATAATACTACTTTATTTCAATGTATTATGATTTTTCTTCTCTGTGCAAATATTGAGGAGTATTGAGGTAATACCTTTTCATCTGCCTGTCGACATTCATGCAGGTTCTACATTCCTTGAGAATTCATGTATAAAGTCTCCCTGTTGCAAATAGAGGTATAATAACTGAGAAAAAGAGAGTGGTGGCCTAGGGCTGGGAGGTGGGACTGCAGGACGTAGTACAAAGGTCACAAGGAGGGAGGTGGGGATGGAGAACATAGAACAAAGGCCAGAAGGACCCTGCTGAGCTGTAGAAATGTGGGGGATTCTAATTAAAGTGATGGCTGCAAAAATTTATGTAAGGGTAAAATAAATCAAATAACGCACTTTAAATAGAGATGACTTTCATGTTGCACTCTAATTATATCTTTTGAAATGTTTAAATATCTCAAACTTTATTAGAAAGTACACATTATTAAATGTAGTTTACCAACTTGATAGTGCTTCCCATGCAAAATTCTTTTCTTTTTTTTTTTTGGTTTTTCGAGACAGGGTTTCTCTGTGGCTTTGGAGCCTATCCTGGAACTAGCTCTTGTAGACCAGGCTGGTCTCGAACTCACAGAGATCCGCCTGCCTCTGCCTCCCGAGTGCTGGGATTAAAGGCGTGCGCCACCACTGCCCAGCCTGACAGAGCTTTTTAAAAGCCCATTCTGAATAGGAGTTTCAATAGCCATGTCACACGATCAATGTCTCTTTCTCAACTGAGTAACTTACTTTCCTGGTATACTCTGCGTTCTGGCTAACAGCAGTAAAATAAAGTAAATTATAAAAAGTAATATGAAAAATACAGCATGAATGTGATATCAGCAATATGAACACCAATGGTAAGAGTAGATGTGAAATGTTTCCTATAAACACCACACACACACACACACACACATACACACACACACACACGCAACCACCTAACTCAACAGCCCTTTTCAAACACAAGAGGTAACCTCTGTCTTATAGTAATGTCATCATCTCTTTCATCTAAACGATGACAAATACTAATTTCTTATTCATCTTCAGGTATTAGATACTAGAAAAATCTTTAACTCATCTCTTTCCAAGAGTTGACTGTGAAAAACTCCTCTGATGGTTCTCAGTTGTGTTTGTTTGGCATGAAATAAAAACAAAGTTGATCTTAAGATTAACACACAATCAGTTCTGTTTCTCAGGAGGTCCTTATAGCTCTCAAACAGACACAGCTCTTTGAACTAGGGAATGTATAATAAGGAGTAACATCTGTGTTTTCCGTAATTTCTCTGCTTCAGCTCTCCTGATGGTTTTATGCAATGGGGCTTCTTAAACTCTTCCTATTTCTCTGTCTCTCTGACTCTCTGTCTCTGTCTCTCCTCTGTGTGTGTGTGGGTGCGCGCGCGCGCGTGTGTGCGCTTTCCTCATTTCCTTCCTTTCTCCCTTTTTCTCAGCATTTGCAAGTGAAGTTCATGGTTGCATGCGATAGTGTGTACTGCTCCCACTGCAGGAAGGCAAAGATATGCACTCACGATACTGCACCGCTTTAGCAAGCCTTCGGTTCATATCATCGTTTTTCCCAGCTGTATTGAAGACAGAAATTCAGGACACAGCCATGCAAAACTTAAGATTTCCTTATTCCATTTTCTGCCTATATTTGTTTCGTTCTGTGTTTCTAGACATTACATCATGTCACATGTCTAGTCTACCAATGTACTCCAATTGCTACTTATATAGCATCCTCTTTCTCTGTATGCAAAAGCATAAGAGAAACCAAGAGAGAGACCAGTAAAATGATTAAACAGAGTGAGATCAATTTGTCTGTAACCCTAATTATAGTGTGATCTTGGGTAATTTATCTATGTGTTTTGCCATTTTTATCATATATAGAATATAGAAATGTTGCATATGCCTTAAGATTGCTAAAGAATTAAGTTCCATGCCAAAAGCACATACAATGGTTCTTGAAATAAAAAAAACATGCTGAACAATTCTCAAAGAAATAATCACCATTTACGGAGTTCATTTATTTTCCCTGGAGTCAAAAAGAAACTTCTCCAACAGAGACTTCACCGTCTCCTGAACGTGTCTCTTTGAGAAGATGGTTGTTTGTTCAAACTGTCCCTTCTTCACTCGTGGTCATCATTTTATTGGTTAATTTCTCTATCAATGAGATAACATACCTGAGAGAGAAGCAAGTTGAGGGAGCAAGTATTCATCATGGTTCTTGGTTCAGGGAGTGAAGTCTATTAAAACAGGAAGCTGTGTGATGAGAGCAATCCTATCCAGGCAAGGTTGGGTTTGTCACTTGCATCTGATTAGGAATGGAGAGGCCAAACAGGAAGTGGGATCAGGCTATACCCAAACTGTTCCATCCTGAAGTCTCTGGTTCTCAGGATCCAATTCTTGCATCCAATCCAAGTCCCTTCTCCTCTAAGGAGCTTTTACACCTCCCACAAGAGTGCCAACTGCTGGGGACAGAATACTTAACCCAAGGAGTCTGTGGGGGCACACTTCACACCCAATCCACAACAGTAACCAAGAACACTTAACACTTGGTCCACAATAAGCATACGTATTACGTGTAAATTTTCTTACTGACAGATTTTGGATTTCTTTCCCTTTAGATGCCTTGTCTCCTACAACACCCTGGAGCCAGGTTCTCTGGAGTCAGAACACCAAACACTGTCCTCAGTCCCACTTTTCTGACCCAAAGTTCCTATAGTCAGCCTTTCCCTTAAAAACCTTTCAGTGATGATTGTTTAAGTTCTAGAGCATCAAGAAGAAGTGCATTTTGATAGGCTTGGCTCCCTCGTTCGAACCTTCTTGTTTCTTCACTGGGGAAACAAACTTAGAGCAAAATATGTAGCTTTCCAAGAAGTACAATATTGGTTGGAAGCAAACTAGAATTTAGGCCTCGTCTCCATCAGCCAAATCTCTGAACTTATAAAACTCACTGTCTGGGGCCTAAACCTACATCTCATGTACTAGCACATGGACTCGGTAGAACGCTCGCTATCCACAGTCAGCACAATCAATCAAGCAGATGTGTTACCGACTCGGTAAGGACATCTCTTGCCTTTCCATGCTGTCTCTTCCCCCTTTTGCCTTTCCAAGCTCTTTACAAAGACATCTCCGTTATGATTTGTGTCCTCATCAAGCTTCCCTTTAACTACAACCTTGCAATGATTTCTTCTGAATTACGGTAGCCATAGTCTCTGACACGGAACGTTGGGATGGATCTTTTTTCTTCTTTGACAAGTTACAATCCCAGGATAATCAACTCAACCCACTCCCAACCTGAGAACCAGAGCCGAGTAAATCCGTCGAAGCAGAAGTTCTCCAGACCACCCATAGCTCACATCAGAAGTTAATGTGTGGCCAGGCGGTGGTGGCGCACGCCTTTAATCCCAGCACTCGGGAGGCAGGGGCAGGCGGATCTCTGTGAGTTCGAGGCCAGCCTGGTCTACAAGAGCAAGTTCCAGGACAGGCTCCAAAGCCACAGAGAAACCCTGTCTCGAAAAACCAAAAAAAGAGAAAAAAAGAAAAAAGAAAAGAAATACGAAGTTAATGTGTATCCCTGCTTTATTTAACACCGAGAAGTCTGAGTCCTTTGGCATTCAGTAAGGTTGTTGATAAGAGACAATACCTGTGCTGTCTGATTCACCAAACCTTTAAGTCTATGAGAGACATCACTGGGTCTGAGGTACATTTCTATCCTAAACATCAAACTCAGTGCTGCCATACTAGAAAGGTATATAATGGAAAGTCAGGTGGTGGTGGCGCACGCCTTTAATCCTGGCACTTGGCAAACAGAGGCAGGAAACAGAGGCAGGAAGATCGCTGTGAGTTCAAGGCCAGCCTGATCTACAAGAACTAGTTCCAGGATAGCTAGGGCTGTTACACAGAGAAACTTTGACTCAAAAAAAAGTTATATATGGATAGTTACTTTGTAATTTCTTTTTTTTTTTTTTTTGGTTTTTCGAGACAGGGTTTCTCTGTGGCTTTGGAGCCTATCCTGGAACTAGCTCTTGTAGACCAGGCTGGTCTCGAACTCACAAAGATCTGCCTGCCTCTGCCTCCCAAGTGCTGGGATTAAAGGTGTGCGCCACCACCGCCCGGCTACTTTGTAATTTCTTACATGCTTTTGTACTGTTATAATACTTATCATACCCCTTGGTATTTTCTAGACATTAGAACAGGGTTCCTCTAGTACCCATAGAATGTCATTAGACAAATCAAATAAGTGTGAGCCCATGTATGTGTATGCCCAATATGTTTTAGTGAGCAAAGTTCTAGCAATATTTTAGAAAATAAACATAACAGATAACTTTTGCAAATCTTGAAAAATCTTTGGGAATATGTACCAGCATAGAATTTACTTTTAACAATAAGAAACTTCACTAGTTTAGTATTGGAGATAGAATCATAGGCATTTTTCTCTGCATACTTCTCTTTACCTTCCAACCCAGATGCTTTGTTCTGGGCAACCTGTTTGAAGAGCTTAAATCCTCAGTACATGGAACTGATAAATATCATGTGTATGTAAAACACAGTAGTCCTATGCTGCATAGCATTGACATGGTTCCTCTCAATTATCAAGGAAGGTAAATAATTGATAGATGCTAATGTCTTAATAAGAGAGAAAGAGCAGACAGCAAGTTCTCTTCCAACTTAAAAAATACTGCGTATTTTTTGTGGATGTGTTAATAGAAAGTGGCATTTAAATTAAAGGATCCTGAATAAATTAGGCATTATATCCAGATACTGGAAATTTTTCAGTAATATAGATGCTGATTTTATCAGCAGCAAATATTCCATCCCTTTTTATATACTATTGTCTTATTATTTTGCCTAAAATATCTATCCCAACTTAAATCATGTGCTATAATTGTAGTGTTAAATGTCTAAACTCGCTTCTGGTGAAAATCCACCAATCCTTGAGCTAAAAAACCAACCAGTCCTTGAATTTGAAATGCCACCAATCCCTGAGCTTGCCCTAAATTCAGACCACAGAATTCCACCAATCCCAGGCTACCACGCAAAGCACCCCTACTCCACGAAAATCTATATAAAGCCCACCTCCTGCTCAGTTCGTTGCTGCTTCTTGCCCAAGCAGAGGCAGATACCTTCTTGTGTTTTTCCCAATAAATTTCTTGTGTGAGATCTGTTGTGCAGTGGGACACTGTGGTATTCCCTGGTCTCTAATGCCAGAATGCCTTCCCTTTCAAAGCTGTAGCACCTCCACTGGGGAAACCTTTCCCCTCAGAGCTGTAATATTTACAATAGTAAGTAGACATCTCCAAAGAAACAGAACAAGGGATGTATCTATCTTTATACAGGGATTTATTTTAGGAATGTGGTTCATATGACTGTGGGCCCTGACAATTCTGAAATTCACAGAGCAGGCATCTGGACTCAAAATTCTGAGAACTGATACAAATGGAATTCCAGAGCTTGAAAACTTATTTAATTTTACATGTTTTACTCCGGAGGCAGAATTCCTACTTCTTTGGTGACCTCCATCTCTTCTTCTATGACCATCAACTGATTGGACAAGGCCCATCCACATCATAAATGACAATCTTCAGTACTTGCAAATCTACTGATACAATACCCACCTAAAATAATATCTCACAGAAATGTCTAAACATATAGTTAACTAAACAATTTGGCTTCATGGGCTTCCATATCAACAGGTGAGATCAAACAGCAAGGAACAGACTCTAAAGCCCAGGGGACTTGACCAGTGGCAAAATACTCTAGAAAAGACTCTATCTATACTTGGTTGCAAAATCAGCTTGTGGCTTTACACTACCCAGTAAGTGATGACATTCTTTTAGCTGCAGCAATCGATGGAGGGCTGTGTATAGAAACCAATTTTCTGTCAAACTTAGCACTTCCATTTAAGATGTTAATGAAAGTTTACTTGTCGAATAGTGTAGAAACTTTGAAGTTCATCTTAAAACTGTCAGTGACTTTTGTCAGATGAAAACTGGCCCAAAACAAAGAACAGTACTGAAAGAGGAAGAAATTTAGGCTAGGTTATCTTAGGGACAAAAATCCTATGTAGAACACTGGGGGAAACCTTTCATGAGTTCATTTAGACTACAGATGTCCCAAATGAATATCCACCTGCGAAATAATGAAGACACACCTATGCTTCAGGCCACACACAAAAATTAACTCAAACTAAGTCAGAAACCAGTGTAGAAACTTAAAGAACATACTTCAAGTAATCTTTGTGGTCTTGGTAAGGTAATGATCTTTAGATATGATCCCAAAGCCAATATAGCAACTGTATATACCACATCAAATGCTTCTGTTTTTTTGTGTTTTCTTGTTTGTTTTTACTTTACATGTTAACAGCTGCTTACAAGAAAGCAAAAGGCAACTTACAGGATGGAAGAAAAGTTTGCAAACCACCTAGCTGAGGAAGGCCATCAGAATTTATAATAACACGTAAAATTGGTTAATAAAAAAGAGATCCCAGTGAAAATTGGGAAACATTTGGGTAGATATTTCTACAACTAACCAAAAAGCTAAGAGAAAAGCACGGAACCCCATACCTTATTACACTCACAGCAAACCAAGTCCCTATCATTTCATTTCATTTCATTTCACGACATTCATTTCATTTCACTAACTTTCTACACATACCATGAAGTGAAGGCACATGATAGGAGAGGAACTACCTTTTTCAATTTAAGTGATCTGTCAAACTCACAGAAATGGCTCAGCAGCTTTAGCTTGTTTTTAATACCTTAGTGCAGACATTGCTAATGCTAATTCGTCATCAATCAAGGGAGAAGGCACAGTTGGTTACTTATTTTTAAAAATCGTATGTCTTTCCAGAGGAAACTTCTCTACATTGTTTCCTATCAAACTAGTGAAAGTGACAATAACCTGTAGATCTTGTCTACAATTATCTGTTCAGAAAAGAAGCTGTTATCTCTCAACACACATTTGAACACCACAATGCAGGGAAATTGTAAAGATAAGCCCAAGGGAGAGAGAATACAAGAATAATGCTTCTGAGAGGTGAGATAAGAAGCATATTGTTGGAAGTATTTCACATTTCAGAATAGGAAAACATTCTTTGTACCCAGGAGTGACTGACAGTGTGAACTTTCAATTTTCACTCCCTTTTATATATCTAAAATGAACTCTTAAAACATCTTTATGTATCACCACATAAATCTTAGAGCTAATATGTCTACACAGTCTTCTCTTTCTTATTTTAAAATATTTTGCAAACATACTTAATGACAACTTGTTTGCAATATACAACACATGGAAAGAGTTTCTTATCTCAATACCCCCCCCCAAAATGATATAATGACATTTGGAGAGCACAAGTATCATTATACATAATTTATAAAAACATATTGAGATAAAGCAAGCATAAGTGGCTGTCTTAAGACTTGTGCCTTACAATTAGAGTTATGGGATATATATATTATATTATATTATATTGTATTATATTATATTATATGATGTTATATAATTACAGTAATGTCAGTTTTTTAATCCTAAACTTGAAATGTTTTTGTTTGTTGGCTTTTGTTTTTTGGGTTTGTCAAGACAGGACATCTCTCTGTAGTCCTGGCTGTTCTGGAATGCAATCTGTAGAACAGACTGGCCATGAACTCAGAGATCTACCTGCCTCAGCATCCCAGATCCTGGTTTAGAGGACTGGGATACCACACCAGGCTGAAACATTGTTTCGAAATTTATCATTTTATCACACGTTAAAATCAGAGAATAAAAAAGTATCTCTTTCTCCCTAAAGTGCTTATTATCATCCATTTGGTCATGGCAGGAATAGATGTAACTAAAATTTAAAAACATGAGTGAGTATTAGAAAATATTAGCATGATATAAAGTTTATAGAATACAAAATAAGAAGCTATGAATTCTTAAATTCTGGTACCAGCAACTATTGAGTGTTGGCATCTTTTTTCAACTTCCTTATTCTATTTCATACATTTTCGAGTTTTATTTTTTTTAATTTTGTCTGTAAGTGGAAAACATCATCTTTATTGATAATTGAAGGTTATGACAAGCAGATCTGTAAACCAGAGAAAGACAGTTCTAGGACATTGTAGTGTAGAAGTGCTGGATGCCAGCTACTGCTTTCAACTCTACATTCTCCTTCGCATTATCTTCCCCAGATTTCATACGTTTCTACATCTGTCCATGTCCTTTCTGTTTCAGAATGCTATTCTTCCTCTATCAGCGAGAAAGGGCACACTTGACATACATTAAGTCAAACTTATAATCTATGAAAGCCCTGGCCTGCAGTGGCTGCATTATTGCTTAGCATCCATCCTGTCTACTGTACTTTGGCAAGTATCGACCAAGTGAAGCAGAGGAGGTGTTGCAATGAATGCCAGCTTTGAAGCCAGTGATGCACCAGTATACAATAGGATACAATATTTGAAGGTGTAGTAGGGTCCTTTTGTATTTGGGTTGCTTTCATTGGTTGAATAAAGAAACTGCCTTGGCTTTTTGATAGGGCAGCCCCTAGGTGGGCGGAGTAGACAGAATAGAAAGCTGAGAGAAAGAAGGCACTGGGGCAGATGCCATGTTTCTCCAGCCCAAGGTGGACTTGGTGTGAATCTTCCCGGTAAGCCATGACCACGTGATACACAAATTACTAGATATGAGTTAAACTAATATTTGTAAGAGGTTAAAGCTAATGGGCCAAGCAATAATTTAATTAATATAATTTTCATGTGGTTATTTTGAATGAAATCTCGCCCAGAGGCTGGGAGCTGGGCAGCAGTGGCACACAGCCCGCTCCTTAAGGGCTTATGCTCCTCTCAGGTTCTGGGAACACAGCTCCCTCCTCTTACTACAATTTGGTCTTAATGATCATAATGACAGCATTGGAATCTTTGGGAGTCACATCACTCTGATTCCCAGCAGACATCCAATCTTATATTTACTATGGTGCAAGCCACATTGCTTTTCTATATGCCTGGTCAAAGGCAAACTTTAGAGTTCTATGCTACAGAGAGCGGCTCATGGTAGGTTTTCTCAGCAGAGATTATAGAGGTATTGGAATACGAGGGAAAGGGATGTGAGGGGCTGAGCACTAGTTGGAACTATAATTCAATATCCAGGGTCACATCAAATCTGATTCTTCCTACTATAGACAAATGACTCACAAGAACTTTAAGGAATGTCTTGTCTCACAGTTAAGGATAGCGTTGAGTACTCAATGTTGAGGTTTCTGTACAGATGTCATAGAGGGCTTCATTGTGCACCATGAAGGCACAATAAGGTTGTTCCGTTATGGTACGGGTGGTAGGAATGAAGGTGGAGACCTCAACTACTATGTAAATACTTTAGGGTTTGGGTAAAGGGCAAACTTAAGGTTAGACTTGTCAAGAGACGTGCCGTCACAGGGACGTAAGCCCAAATGTCTTTCCTCCAACATTGAAACAGAAACTCAAAATGCCCTGTAATACTTAAAAAAAATGGAATGCTTCATAAATCTGTATGCCATTTTTTCAGTAGGTCAATGCTACTCCTCTGCACACACTTCCATGACAGTATAATGCTATCACAGTGATGCTCTGGGATAATGGTCTGTACCCTGTCAACCGTATTTTAATAAATGCTGATTAGCCAGTAGCCAGGCAGGAAGTAGAGGCAAGGCAATGAGAACAGGAGAATTCTGGGAAGAGGAAATCTCATTTTACACAGTCGTTTCCCCAGCCACAGAAGAAGCAAGATGTGACTTCCTCACCAACTAAGGTACCAAGCCATGTGGCTAACATAGACAAGAATAATGGGCTAATGTGAGTTATAAGAGTTAACAAGAAATCTGAGCTACTAGGTCAATCAGTTTATAACTAATGTAGACCTGTGTGTGATTTCTTTGGGACTTAACAACTGTGAAAACCGGGCAAGACAGAAACCTCAGACAACACAGCAAGTACTTCTAGTATCATCCTTAAACTCTCATGTGTTTGACTTATATGTTTGCTGTTGACCTACTATTAATTTAAACTTTTGTTTACTTTAATATTTATTTTTAATATTTAATTTAATATTTATTTTTATTCATTTTATTATAAAAATAGATTAGGTAAAAAAATAAACCACACACCCAAATTGGCCAAAACAAAAATATATGCATCTCAGAAAACTTCTACACAGTTATAATGGCCACTGAGAATGGAAGCTGTGATGCTTCACATTATTTTTTTATTAAATTTTTATTTATTCTTTGAAATTTTTTAACACAATGTATTTTGAACTTTTCTCCTCTCCATCTGTCATTAAACTCGCTCCACCTCACCCATCAGGTCTCCTCTCAGCTTCATGTCCTCTTAAGAAATGACAACCAAAATAGCCTTATACAAATATGCTAGGTCAAGCTCCCATAACAAAGCGGCACAGACAATGTCCTCAAAGCAGTGGAAACTTACCTTTAATAGTTCTAAGGCTGGGGAAATCCAAGATTATTGTGCCATGAAGGTATGTTCCATGGAACATATTCCCTTGACTTACCGTTACCCAGTGCTCACATGTGTGTTCATGACCACCCATACTGTGTGCTCGTAGGGACAGGGAGAGAGGACATATCCCTGGCATCTCTTTCAATATGAGCATGCATCCTTCATAAGGGGCCCATCCTCGTGCATGAGACTTACATCTTAATATAAACTAGTTACTTCCCAAAGGCCCCAGTTCCAGATACCATCAATCCGAAGACTAGAGTTTCAACACCTGAATTTGGAGAAAGACAGGTATTCATTCCTTAACAATAACACAAATATCCTTATGAACTTATAGTCATATCCTATATGACTATATCGGTAAAATATTGTCTATTAGTAGAAAAGTATTTATCATCAATTGAACATAGGTGTATAATTCTATCTCATGGATTTATCAAAATGCAATTTATTTATTGAAACACAAAATATATTAATTTAAAAATTGTAGCCAAACACTATCTTCTGAAATGAATATTTTATAGGAAGTTTTTCTTCTGATGTAAGTTGATAAATTTTAATAGTTGTAAATAACTATATTATTTGAAATTAAAAATAACTTAAATAGCACTACTATTTATATTTGTCTATTGAAAGAAATTCCATGAAGAAATAGCTATAATGCAGAGTTATAAATAAATTCAGGTCATCAGGAATATTTACTTCTCTAGACCTATCTTATTCTTCATAAGATCATATAAACAAATTGGAAAGAGGATATTTAAATTAGAGTGTTACACATCAGGAAATCAAACTATAGAAACTAAAAAACAAGACATATTTATGTAAAATTTAACCCAAATAAATAGCAGAGCTACTTGTAAGGCCTGAGTCTGTGGGAGCCCATGGGTAATGTTCTTTCTTCACAGTTAATAGACTCACGGCACGGGCGGTGGTGGTGCATGCCTTTAATCCCAGCACTCGGGAGGCAGAGGCAGGCGGATCTCTGTGAGTTCGAGACCAGCCTGGTCTACAAGAGCTAGTTCCAGTGCAGGCTCCAAAGCCACAGAGAAACCCTGTCTCAAA
>JAQHUG010000268.1:2597923-2611467 GCA_028555095.1 Dicrostonyx torquatus | reverse complement strand
ATTTTATGAAATACTCTTTTAAAATAAAATAATTATAGGCAAAACTTATTATGAATAGTGCATCCAAAAAGTAAAGAAAAAATTGTAGGGCATCCAGAGTTTTAAAAATATTAATAATTAATAATTCTTCCCCAAATGACATTAGTCTGAAATCAATGTCAGTGAGTATCCCAAAAGAGTGTGGTGCAGTTTGAATGATAAATGGAAAGTATAAGGTAACCACAAAGATTTCAAATATCTTTCTTGGTATAACAGCTCTCAGCACTCAGGTGATTGAGAGAGAAAGAGTCCCAGGAAGCTGACACTAGGCTGGACTGTATAGTAACAGGATAATGTAGAATTAAGGGTGAACGATTGTCTTAGCAAAAACAAGACCTTGAAGATTAAAAAAAAATGGATCTATCAGTTACCAAACTCCTAGGAGGTATTGAGAAGTAGTAGTCATCAGGCTAAGCAACCTTATGCCGTTGCAGATATAAGCTGATTAAAATCATAGACAAACCCCCATTCTATCCTCCCAAAAGTTACATGCACAGTTGGGAGCCTGATTTATGCCAGAGCTGGTCTTTTTGTGAATGAGGAAAGCATACAACTTCTAATAAAACAGTTGGATTATGTTTATTTCTATGACAAGAGAAAACGAATTTTTTCTCACATCACATACAAAAACCTGCATGTGAAATAAAAGCTCTAAAACCTTTGTAAAGATAAAATAGAAACTCCTTTTTAGGTTGTTAGTATGACTCCGTTATCTCAAGGAAGAAGCGAAAAGTTACACATACAAAGGAAATGGCTCATAGAATTTAAAACACCATATGATAACATAGAGAAAAAGAAATGGAAGTTTCAACCCAGAGGCAGATCTAGAATATGTTAAGTAATCACGTAGGTCTATGAAAAGTGTACACAACCCGGTGAAAAGGCAACAAAACCCACGAGACACTTCATAAAGTTTATCAGTGTGGTGGTTTCAATGAGAATGCACCCGTAGACTCATACATTGGAACGCTGTGTCCCCAGTTGGAAAATTATTTGGGAAGAATTCAGAAGTGTGGCCTTTCGAAAGAATGATCACGCTTTGAGATTTTCAAAGCCTTGGCCATGTCCTTGCCAACGAGCTCTCTGTACCACAGGCAGGTTTCGATGTGAGGTTGCAACTATGGCTCCAGACCATGGCTCTTTACTGACTGGTAGTTTGTCTTCTATGATGACGATCAATTTCAATCCTCTAAAATTATAAGCCCCAAGTAAACCCCTTTCTTCTATAAACTCCCTTAGTCATGGTGTCTTATCACGGTAGTAGAATAGTCGCTAAGACAGTCAGCAAACACAGACATCTAGTAGTGTTAAGAGCGAGTAATATATAGTGTAAGGAAATAATTGAAAATCACGAGGACACTTGAATTTAGGAATTTCAGAGAAGCAATCGGCATTCTCTAACAACACCAGGTCTGCAGCTCCATATTTCATGTTTTTTTTTTTTTTTTTTCCACAGAGAACTCTAGGATGGGCTCATGTCAGCATAATGTTCACAATCAGATGGGATAGTTATGGAGATTCCCCAGTATCCAGTGGCAGAATTATTCAGTGATGCCCCACATTGTATGGACACCACACAGTAAGAACAATTAAAGTATTGCTTCCTCAGACCATAATAAATGTTAACTTCAGGAGCATAAGGTATGCATTAGTTACGTTTCTATCAAACACAGTGGTCCAGGAAATTTATAGAAGGAATTGTTTAGGCCGGGTGGTGGTGGCGTACGCCTTTAATCCCAGCACTCGGGAGGCAGAGGCAGGCGGATCTCTGTGAGTTCGAGACCAGCCTGGTTTACAAGAGCTAGTTCCAGCGCAGGCTCCAAAGCCACAGAGAAACCCTGTCTTGAAAAACCAAAAAAAAAAAAAATTGTTTGTTTGAGCTTAGTATTCCAGGAGGATAAGGTTCTGTCGTGGACAGAAAGCATAATAACAAGTAGCAGCCTGGAGTGGAATGTTTAGGACTCACTTCTTGAGCCCTAAGCAGGAATTTGAAAGAGTACCGTGGGAATGTCTGGAGGTTTTAAAACCTCACAGTTCATCATTAGTTGCATGCTTCTTCCAGCAAGACTTCACCTATTAAGTCTACCCAAATAATGCCACCAACTGGAAACCATGTGTTCAATCATCTAAACTTATGGTGGGCATTCTCATTAAACCATCATACAATGTACTAAAAATTGAAAGCAAATAGTAGGTGTTTGCTTGCAATGACATTCTTGTTTATATATTAGAAAATTTAGACAGTATGTAAGTTTGACACAGAAAGATATATATATATACACATACATATATATATGTATATATATACACACAGGGAGGGGAGCAAAGAAAAATGTACAGCTCAATAGAAATCAATAATATAAAAAAAGATATATAGTAAATTCAAAAGGCAAGCAAAGGAATATTAAGTAAAATCTTTATAACTTTATTTCCTGTGGGTAGAGAGCAAAAGAAATTGAATGACCTGAGTTATATACAATTTCATGGGGAATGATATAAATGCTGGGCAAGTGACATTTGAAACACCAGCCTGCTATTCCTCACAGAGACTGTATATTTTAAACTCCATACTCAAAAATATAACTTCAACGTGCAAAGAATATTAGTATGTGATTGATAATGGCAAAACACGAAATGTGTTCATATGCATATGACCTATAAGATGTGTTATTCAACAGAGGAATAGACAAAGATACACAAAATAGAATGTTTTCTTCATCCAAAAAGAATAAAGTTGTGTCATTTGGGAGGAAATAGATACAACCTGAGATCACTTATTAGGCAAATTAAGTCAGTCTCTAGACATGCAGGACCCACAGGAAAGTGACCACAAAACTTTGTCAAAACAAGGTGGGATGATCCTTCAGGTTCCTGCTTCACAGAAAAATACTGCCAGATACTTCTCGGGACACAGAGGAAAGTGACTGACAAACAGCCAATATAAGTGGGACAGTACTTCAAAATTCCTGCTTCACTGAGAAGTCTGCCAGATACTATGGGCCTTTGTCTCGAGTTGAATCCCCCAATATTACAGACAAACTTTGGGTGACTCTCCAGGTAACTAAATGTCACTGTCATTTCTAGAGTTTTGGAAGTTGCTTGCAATGTACCTCCTGTTTACTCAGGTAATGTATCCTTCTGGGGTTTTTTGATGGAGTTGAAGACTAGATAGTTATAATTATAGTTTTCCTTAGTAATGATAAAAGATAAATTAGATATAAAACTTTAGACACACAAAGATAGAATGGATGATAGAGTATTTTCTTTAATTTTGTCAAACATTAATATACTAGAATATTGTAACTGATTTTTATTTGATAACTGTTTGCTGGTGTATAATTTTACATGTTAAGGTTAAAACGTTCCCTAAGGTTAAAACTTTCCATTTTAATTAGATAGAAAGGGAGAAATGATATGGGAGGTCCTTTTGTATGCTATGAATAGGTGTTTCTTTTATCGGTTGATGAGTAAAGGTGATTTGGTCAATAGCCAGGCAGAATAGAGTCAGGTGGGAACTTCCAGAAGAGATACAGGGAGAAGAGCAGAGCAAGAGAGACACCAGCAGCTGCCAGAGGAACGAGATGCCAGAGCATTACTGGTAAACCACAGGCCATGTGACAATACACAGAAGAATAGAAACGGGTTAATTTATATGTAAGAGCTACCTAGTAGAAAATCTGAGCCATCGGCAAAGCAATCATCGTTGATATTAAGCCTCTGAGTGATTAATTTATGAGCAGTTGCAGGACCAGGTGGGACACAGGAAAGGCCTCTGGATATGCAATATATCAATGAAATAAAAATTAAAAATCTTTTTTGAGGGACGATGTTGATTTTCTTTTTTTTTCAGGAACTTTTTTTTAAATTCATTTTATTTATTTATTTATTTATTTTGGTTTTTCGAGACAGGGTTTCTCTGTGGCTTTGGAGCTTTCATTCATTTATTATGTATACAATATTCTGTCTGTGTGTATGCCAGCAGGCCAGAGAGGGCGCCAGATCTCATTACAGATGGTTGTGAGCCACCATGTGGTTGCTGGGAATTGAACTCAGGACCTTTGGAAGAGCAGGCAATGCTCTTAACCTCTGAGCCATCTCTCCAGCCCCGATGTTGATTTTCTTACGCTGGTTGATATTGTTTAATTTGTTAAGTTCTAGAATCACATAAGACAGAGAGGTATGACTGTGAATGATTAGGTAGCTTAGATGGATTTAAATGGAAAAACACATCCTAATATGGGCTAACCCATTCCGAGAACTTGGATCCTAGACTGCATTGAGAGAGAGAGAGAGAGAGAGAGAGAGAGAGAGAGAGAGAGCAAGTTGAGCACCAGCATTCATTTCTCTGATTCAGCCTTGTAGATACCATGTTGCCCAAGGGTCCAGTTGCGGAGACTTTCCCAATATGATGGGCTACATTGTAAAGAATGAACCAAATAAAATATTGCTTAAGTTATATCAGTCATGCATTTTATTACAGCAAAGAGAAAGGGAGCTATTAATATTTACAAAATTATACACGCCTTTGGAAGTAAAAACTGTTCAGAAATACTCCATTTCTACTCCTCATCTGTAGTGGTCACCATCAACCAGTCTCTGCTGTTAACTCCCCTGCTTAGTCCTGCTAGAGTTCCGTCTTTTGTTATTATGTAATAATTACTGGTCCGTGTAGCAAAGCTTTGAAGTACTCTGTGAAGCCTGAATCGTCACAGATACTTCTCTTTCATCTCAGAACATAAATGCATATCGGAGTCATTTTAAAAGGCGTTGTGCTGTGCGAAATGGAAAACATTCATTGCTTTATTAAAGTTTAATGGTATTTTCTGGGACCAGTGAACAATAGAGTAGCACGGGATGTTCACAGGGAGAGCTACACTTTCCACTTTCAATTCTAAATGACAGTACATAATTACTATTGTAAACCATATTTTAAGGCTCTGCAATGCACTCTTGCAAAATCACTTAGTGCAACATTCTGAGCCAAAAGAGTGTTTCACAGGACTTATGAGCATCAGGGAGGTCTAGAGGGTTATCAAGAGTTAGAAATTAGTAAAGAATAATTTACTAATATTATTTTAGTAATATTAGTACTAAATACTAAATTTTACCTCTTACATTAACGCATGGTTCTTTGGAGATCAGAAAAATAAAAAAAAAACATGTTATGGATCCCTTGTTATGATTTATGTTTCATATAATGTTGCTTCTAGTTAAAAATATCAATTCTACTAGGATTTAGTATCATTGTTCCTTTGCTGCAGTATACGAAGTGATTGCTCATGTCTTAAAAATGTTTTATTATGGAACAAGTGGATGTACTCTTAGAACATAATGCTGCATTTCAACGTCACTCCAAACTCTGGCTTATAAAACTGAGAAGTAGGTTGGGTTTCTTAGCCAACGTGCAAAGGGACAGGACTTGTCTGATACGCCTTCCATTCTTGACAGCGATCTGTTTACCTTTGGTCAAAGTAATGAATTCATTTAGCATGGCTTCCGTCTGTGACAGCAAACGGCAAGCTAGCCTAGAACTTACCCAGAACCCGGCACAAATCGCAGCTAAAATAAAAGCTACTGAGTTGGTGTGCAGTGCTTGATAGGTAGTCGCACCACTCACACATGCCGCATGCTTCTATCAGCTCCGTTCACATAGTCCTCTTCTTTTTGGTGATATATGAGATCTATTGTTGTATATGTAAATTACACAGGATTAAAAGTTTAGGGGCTTAAACGTTGATCTCTGAACTGATTTGTTACTTTGGAAAGTCATGGTGCCACAAAAGCATGAAGGAGAGATGGACACATTACTCTGAAGGAATGAATTTGATCTTAGTTTCCAAGCTTGGCATCTACCAGTTACAATGATATATAAATTTTACAAACACGAATCCTTGGGATTTAATCATGTTTAGATAAGTTCTAAAACCTTTGTGCACGCACACACACACACACATACCTCTGTTCATGTACAATACACATATACACAAATAAATATAAAGGTTACTATGAAGTATACACATAGGTCTAACAAACATGCCTAGAACCTAAAGACCAAATCTGTATTTAAATTTAAGAAATCACACCGTGTTTTATATAATCCTATATGGATCAATGACAGCTTGTCAGACAAATTTTATAGTTTTGGAGATTTTTTTTAAACATAAAACATGATATTTCTCTATTTATTAAAATGCCATTCTTCCACTCCCACATTTTCCATTCCCGTAGTCCTTATTAATTAGCTACAAAACATGTTTTCATATTTTTAAACCATCTTCCTAGAAGCAATTACTTGGCAAAAGCTTATAGAATATTAGAAACTACTGAAGTTGTAAGTCTGGGGATAGTTAATAAGTCTTTCCCAATGAAGCCATTGATGGGATTAGCATACTTAGTATTTTTTTTTATTGTAACTCATTGTAGCTGCTTTATCGAGGGAGCTTTTTTTATATTTATTTATTTATTATGTATACAATATTCTGTCTGTGTGTATGCCTGCAGGCCAGAAGAGGGCGCCAGACCCCATTACAGATGGTTGTGAGCCACCATGTGGTTGCTGGGAATTGAACTCAGGACCTTTGGAAGAGCAGGCAATGCTCTTAACCTCTGAGCCACCTCTCCAGCCCTCGAGGCAGCTTTTATAGGCCTGACAGCCCAAAGATATTAATTGAATTCTTTCAGAAGCAACATTCTTATACATTTAGTAAGAAAACTAGGATGTAACTTCATATCATAAAGATTGTTATCCAGTCTGCGACAGTAACTCCTGCAAACCAGTTCTTATTGGATATTCAGATACGAATGTAGTGGTCTCTATAACTACACATTCACAGTGCAAAGAGCCGGAGTCTGGTATTTGCCCCCACAGACGTGAATATAAACACATGGAGCCGTCAGCACCATGGTGTTTTGGTGCCTTAGTAAAACCACTGGTCTAAGGGACTTTGAGTTCAAAATAAGCAATGCTGGCCTCAAAATTCATAACAAGAAAGTCTTTATTTTTGCATTTATACTGTGCATCATTCTAAAGGGCCAGTCATATGTTTCATATTACAGTCTTATTTATGCGTAATCAGTTAGTCATTACTCGGTCAACAAATAGGTGTTTTCTGAGGCTCAAATGTATTGCAAAAAAAAGTCATGTGACAAAGGTTGAACTTAATCTTAAGACATTATAGACATTTAAATATATAAAGGATACGTATAGTAAAGTTTAATTTGATACATACTTTCTAAAGGTGCAATACTCTTTTTTTTTTTTTTTTTGGATTTTCGAGACAGGGTTTCTCTGTGACTTTGGAGCCTGTCCTGGAACTAGCTCTTGTAGACCAGGCTGGTCTCGAACTCACAGAGATCCTCCTGCCTCTGCCTCCCGAGTGCTGGGATTAAAGGCGTGCGCCACCACTGCCCGGCTACGTGCAATACTCTTATATGTAAATATATCACCTTGTCTCTTCTATCGAGGCCAAGTGTTTCCTGCCCTGGAAAAGTGAGAAAGGCCACAATTAGATTTTTGTTTTCAGCACAGGTTTTCTCTGGAGCTCGTTCCTCGAACCCGTTAGAGCTTGCAGATAGAACCGATGTCATCACTGATTTCCTTTCAATATTTGCTGATCTTTTCCCCAACGTTGTTATTTCTTCCACTAAACTTACATCCCGTCAAAGAAAGAGTTGTTTCCCACTCATCTTTAAAGTTTCACAGAGTTTTGCACATTATAGATCAGCTCTGTCCAAGATAATTTTTTGTGTGTATGAATGTGATGATGGAAATTTTTTGCTCTCTTCAGCACAATATCTGCAATCTACTGAGAAGAATAAAGATTTAAAATTAAATTAAAAAATGGAATCTTCAATTTAAATTTAAGTCAACGTGTGGATTGAAACTACAATATCGGACGGCGTTCTTATATATAATTAGCATAGGGTTTTAAAATTGATTGTTTACTCACTATTGTGATAATATATGTATATATGTATGATACATATATGTCTGTGTATAATATGTGTTGTATTTTATTGTAATTTTTCTATTCCCCCTTCTTTTTGCTATCCAAAGCTTTCAGTAAATTAGAAGGAATAATTACAAGATAAGCGACAGAAAAATAAGGAAAGAAATAGCAAAGAAATGAACTCCAGTCCCGTATTAATTGGAATCGGGACCAACTGATACCCACGGTGATGACCCCCACCTCATCTCCAGAAAGCAAGAGCACAGGGAACGTAGACTAAGCTCCAGAGAGCTACATTTCTTAGCTGTTTCAGGAGACATGCACCATTGTCTACCATTGCTGTTGTCACACACTGTACCCAAAAGGAAGCAAGCAAACAAATGAACAAAACTAAGCAGAAAAACCCGAATCAAAATTTAACAACATCCCTCCAAACTTCTAAATGGTAAAAGCTATGATCTTAACCTTAGTGTCAGCCAGAGCCCATGACATCTGCTTTCAATACAATGCCTTGGTATATCTAACACATGCCATAACCTAAAAGTATATACACAGTATTTTTTTTGCCATAAAATATTAAAAACTCAAGAAAATCCTTATAGCACTCATAATTAATCCTCAGCTTATTAGAAAGTATAAGAATTTAACCAAATAATCCATGGCCTAACGATTCTGCATAGACAGGATTCCAAATTTATTTTCGCAAATCAGTTGTCCTTGAATAACCATTCAAACTAAACATCTCTACAAAAATTATTCTTCCCACTGCATCGTTTACTCAAATATTATTTTATTTAAAGGAAATAGACAAAATCAATGATCAGAGAAGATGTTAAGATAATCTTTACATTATTTTCAAAACAATAAAATCATAAAGCTTAGTTTTACCTTTCTGATGCATTCCCATTATCTTTCATGATAAACTCTTCTATGACTCCACTTGTTTAGGTTCCAAAAAATGTCCTGACATACATACATCTACTTTATATACTTCAAACATTCTCAACTTGTAGTCAAGAAATCTACTGAAATTGGAGCGTCAGTGCAGCCTAACTCAGAGGAATGTCATGGTTTGTTGGTGCCTGTTGTCACAAGAATATACTCACTGCCTTCCAAAGCCTATAAATTACATCTGGTTTCTCTTAAAAGGACCATGAGATAAAACTCTTGTTTTTAATCATCTGATTTGTGAGTGTGAAGTAGCCTTTTTAGGAACGACATCCATTCCATTACTTAAAACTTTCAAATATGTTATGCGGAGGATGTCCTTTTTACCTTCAGCACCCTGTCCTACTTTTTCCCTCTCATGTCATATTCTCTTCCTAAATTATAATTGCGCATTCCCTTCTGCAGGAAATGTTCTTGTGTTTCTCCGCAGTCTGGCTGGTCATGCTCGAGTGTAAATAAGAGGAAACTTTGGATTTTTCTTTCAACCACGGTTTTTAAACTTACCCTTGGCTTAGTTTAGTAAAACTGTGGATTGTTCTGGATGTTATTGTCTCAGCTAAGCCTAGACCCTAATTTAGATAATCATGGGATAAAACTCCTAGTGACATGCTGTTTCAAACAAAATGCCGATACCCTTTCATATAGACAGGGCCTCGGAGACACCGCATTTAACATCAGCCAGCTGTCTCGAATTGAAGTCTCTCATTTCTGATGTCAGGCCCAACGCAAACAGAGAAGGAAAAAATCAAGAGAGTCAAAATATTTCTGCTTTTTATGTTTCACCAAGGCAAATGGCTTTCTCAGAACAAAAAATCTTTTTATTACATGGGCTGGAAATAATGAAAATGTATAGCATATTTGTGTATGAAAATGGAGTTAATTTAAGATTGTTCATGGCTGCGTTTAGTTCATGTTTATTGATGGTTTCATTAGGTAAATAATTTGCGCAAATGACTCGTGTTAAATTATGCTGTAGAGTTTTTCAAAGTCCTCATTGCTATTTTAATGATGAGAGAGAGAAATAGAATTACAGAGAAGAAAAGAAAAAAAAATGAAAAGGAAGAAGCATATGAAGCAGTGAGGTGTTGGAGCAACATGACACTTACATATGTACATGTGTGCACACATACATGTATATTGAGACCCTACATGATGACTCCATGCTGCCAAACTGCCTGTCAATTAGGAGAGAACACGTCATAAAAGCCAGTTAACAACGATTTTCTTATTACAGTTATGCAAGAGAACATTTTTTGTTATTATTATTTTTCTTTTGTCTTGTTGTTTGAGACAGGATTTCTCTGTGGTACCCTATCTGTCCGGGAACTCATTCTGTAGCCCAGACTGGCCTTGAACTCACAGAGATTCTCCTGCCTCTGCCTCCCAAGTGCTGGGATTAAAGGGTGTGTGCCACCAAACCCTAGCACAAGGGAACATTTTCATAATTTTAACTAAAGAACAGAAAGATCACTTTGCTGGGTGCGATTCCAGCTAACTCACCGATAAGGTAAAAACTACCCTTCGTCTTTCAATAAAGTAGTTACTTTGGCCCTGCCCTTGGTGATATTACAGAATCCTTAGCAATCAGTGTATGGTCCTAATAGAACCTGGGAAATGCATAAATACCAATTCAAAGACATTGGTCTGACGGTGTTCCGTGAAGCACCATGGCTAACATTGTCTCTAATACAAGTGTACAGTGGGTATGAGGAGTGTCCGGCGCTGAAGCCCCTTATCCGGTGGTGCTTGGAGAATTAACTGCAAGAACCTCACAGCTGCTCGGCATTGGAACCATCCCCCAGCAGTGACCGGCTGGCTCATGCACGCGGCGGTGCCTGTTCCCCAATATCAATCAGTTCCAGCAACTAACTGTGTCCCGTTTTGTCTCTGAACATCTCCCAGCAATGAGAAGGAAACAAGTCTCTGGGGAGACTGTATTCCTAATCAGGTTTTCACTTTGGCTTTTCCTCCTTACGCCCTTCTGTTCACCTGAGAACATTTAGCAAATTGATTTTCTCCACTAAAACCCTGGTCTTCTGCTGTACTTCCAAGCAATTTTCACCTAAGATGCACAGGTACTCTTAAAATTTTAAGCTGGATTTAAGAGGAAAAATATAAATTGAAAAGATGGGACAGAAGGAAAAGGGTAGAAGGAAACATTGCCAGGCATTGGAATGAACTAGGCGTTAAATACAACCTGCGACTGCAATCCCATGACTTAGCTCATGTATTTGAGTCATCCTCCTGATCTTTTAAATGGCAATGATATTCCACATTCTACTTACAATGGCAGTGTTCCATTTATATGATGGAGAGTTTGTTTCTTTTTTAGTGATTTTTTTTTCTGCCCTTTCTTTGATGCTGACTTGGTAACAGAAAACAAAGCTGTATAGAAATTTTTTTGTAATTTCCTTTTCAGCTCTTTATCTTTCCTTAGTACCAGCATCAAAACAAAGGGACACCTTTAAAATATTGGTTGAACTTCAAAATATAATTACCAATATTTTGAATGAAAGTTTTATTAAAATATCTTTTGATTGGTTCATTTCATGATTGTTCGTGTCTTAACTGATCGTTCTACAGACAAGAAAGCATTTCATGAGAATCACCTTTGAACCTTAGCGTATGTTTTAGTGATGGGTACAGATTTGCTCAGAATATAGCTTGTCTCTTTTGATTTAAAGCAGAGCTTCTCCTCCTGGCATCAGTGACATACGGAACTGGCAGGGTAAAATCTGCCACCTCACAGAAGCTAATATTTTCTCGTGACCTCTTGGTACCTAAATAAATTCAAAGTTTAATAGCTTTAAATCTATTTTTCAATATTTAAACTCTCTGTAATGCTATTCGTGTCAAAGGCTATATGAGAACTGAAGGAAATAATGCCTTCCGTTTAGCAAGTTTCAGATAATTATTATATAGTAAGTCAGCAAAGTTGTGTTACATACAGCATTTAGACTCCATATATAAATGATTATTCATCATAAGGCAGCTATCAGATATGTAAAGATAAACAAAAGAAGTTAGTTTTTATATTTTCCCCAAAGTGCAAGTTACATTAAGTAGATGCTTATTCAAAAGCTAGCCAAGATCAAGCACTAATATTTTATCTTGTTTATTAAAGAGACGTAATAAAATTAAATACTAAGAAACAGTCAATACTAGCAAAGGACTTGATTAATAGACAGACCATAAACTTGATTAATATGCAAATAAAATGTCAGATTTAACCATTGTCTTCTGTAAAGCCATCTAACTATACTAACAACTGGCTTTTCTCAGTGAAAATTTGTCTTATGTCCTGCATTTAAATTAGAAAATGTACTTACTCCATAGAATTCATTTTTTCAATGGCAAGTCTTTACACAAATCGAAGCAGAAATTACATTTAAAAGTTGCATCCTATGTAACTTTAGAGAAATTGTGATTTCAGAAGTTGACACAAGGAAATTACAGAAGAATAGATAAAATCTGTAATAAAATATGATAATGAAACTAAGTAGAATGAGCAGAGAAAGATAAGACCCCAAATCAAGCAGAACATGCCTCTGGAAGAGTTATTTCTAAGCAATGGGAGGACTATTATGGATAGTAAAGGATAATAATATATAATTTTAGGAATTCTTAAAATTGTATACCAATTCTAAATTGAACATGATTATAAATTCCTTCCATAAGTCTGGATTCTGTATACGTAAATAAATATGTATATGTGCACATACACACACACACACACACATATATATATATATATATATACTTACATATAATTATTCAGTCATTTTGTCAAAAACTTGCATATATGTTGATGTCATCTGCTTACCATGAAATCTTCATTTAGAAAGCTTTAAATCATGATTTATTACAGTGGACATTTCACAAAATGAATGCATTTCTGCATCTGATCTCAAACCATTGTTAAACACTTAATTCTTTTTTTCTCGCCTTTTTGAAAAACTGAAAATATATTCTAGTCTCGTAGAATACATTCCAACCAGAAATTCCCCTCCTTCCACTCCTTCCGGCTTCTGTCTCTGTGACCCCATGTGGTCCCTGCTTAGCTGAATCTTTGGGCCATGTACTTCTGGTGTCCTCCATCCCATCCGACTTCTAGTCTTGTCTCCCTCCTCTGCTGAGTTATTGGATGGATCTCCAGCAGGAGTGTCCTGATGGAGACCTTCAATTTAGACTTTCTCTGCATAGCGTTTGCCTGCTGATCTCTGAATGCACTCCCATCTGTTGTCAGAGGGAGTCTCTGATGACGACTGTCACTAATCTGTGCGTATAGTAGAATGTCAATAGGAATCACTTCATTATTTTCTTTCTCCCACTGGTGTTTGGTTCCTAGGTCTCTGGGCTCCTTTGTCTCTGGCTCCCGGCCATCCAGTTAGTGTAGGGCATGGGCTCCCTCTGGTGGTGAGAACCTCATGTTAAACCAAATAATGGTTGGTCCGTCCCACAAGTTCTGTGCCACCATTGCCCAGCACATTTGGCAGGCAGGACAGATTGCAGAGGTTTGTCCCTGGGCTGGTGCTCGGGCTTCTCTTTCCACGGCTTGTGGAGAACCTTCTGCCAAAGAGACAAGAATGTAGGGGTGAGGAATCCAAG
>JAQHUG010000268.1:2547811-2558949 GCA_028555095.1 Dicrostonyx torquatus | reverse complement strand
ATTTAATGTGTGATGTGAGCTATGCTAGTGTTTCTTTTACATATGGTGGTGCTTTTTTATTTGGGACATAGATGTTCAGTATTGAGATTTCCTGTTGGATATTTTTTTTGTGACTAATATGAAATGTCCTTCTTTGTCTCTTTTTATTGATTTTATTTTAAAGTCTATTTTGTTAGCTATTAGGATAGCTACACCAGTTTGTTTCCTAGGTCCATATGATTGGAAAATTTTTCTCAACTCTTTACTCGGAGGTGATATTTGTCTTTGAGGTTGAAGTGTATTTCTTGTATGCAGCAGAATGGATTCTGTTTTAGTATCCACTCTGAAAGCTTGTGTTTTTTTTTTTTTTATTGATGAGTTGCATCCATTTTTACTAAGGAATATTACTGACCAGTGGTTTCTAGCCCTTGTTATTTTAGTTTTCGTTTTTGGTGATGCTTTTGTTTCTGTGTTTCCCTTCTCTGTGATTTGCTACTGTGAGATCATCTATTGTCTGTGTTTTTGTGAATGTAGCTAAACTTGGGTTGGAGTTTTCCTAGTACTTTGTGTAGGGCTGGGTTTGTGGCTAGGTATTGGATAAATCTAGTTGTGTCATGGAATATCTTGTTTTGCCCCTCTATGGTGATTGAAAGTTTTGCTGCATATATTAGTCTGGGCTCTCATCCACGGTAACTTAGTGTCTACATAATGCTTGACCAGGACCTTCTGGCTTTCATTGTTTCCACTGAGAAGTCAGGTATAGTTCTGATACATATGCTTTTATATGTTACTTAGCCTTTTTCTTTTGCAGTTCTTAATATTCTTTCTTTCTTTTGTTATGTCTAGTGTTTTGATTATTCTGTGGCAAGGGGACTTTTTTGATTTGGTCTGTTTGGTGTTCTGTAAGCCTCTTGTATGTTTATATGCATATCTTTCTTTAGGTTGGGAAAGTTTTCTTCTATGATTTGGTTGAATATATTTTCTGTGATTTTGAGTTAGACTTCTTCTTTAATCCCTATTATTCTTAAGTTTGGTCTTTTCATGGTGTCTTGTATTTCTTGAATATTTTGAGCTAAACTTTTTTAGATTTAATGTTTTCTTTGACTGATGAGTCTATTTCCTCTATTGTATCTTTAGCGCTGGAGATTCGCTCTTCCATCTCTCTTATTCTGCTGTTAATGCTTGAATTTGTGGTTCCTGATTGTTTTCTCATATCTTCTGTTTCCAGAACTCCCCTGGTTTGTGTTTTTTTTTCTTCTGTCTATTTCATTTTCAAGTCTTGAATCATTTCTTTTATCTGTTTGATTGCTTTGTCTTGATTTTCTTTAAGGGATTTGTTGATTTCTTCCAATTTTTGTTTGTTGTTTGAAAGAATTTTTTATTTCTTCTTTAAAGGCCCCAAACATTCTCCAAAAGTTACTTTTTAGGTCAGTTTCTTCTGATTCATCTATATTTGGGTGTTCAAGTCTTGCGGTTGTAGAACCGCTCACTAGTTTTTTTTGGTGTCCTATTGCTCTTTGTGGTGTTCGGTATTTACTTTATTCACCCATCCTTTCCTCCGATCAGTGTAGTTGGGGATGTGTCTCTGGTGGTCAATCTTCCAGGTGCCAGTAGATCCCAGGCTCAGATAATTGCTCTTCGTGGTGGAGTCAGAGCCACGGTTCTAATCACCTGGAGGTCACTAAGTGGTCCCAGGGGTCACTCGTTGCTCCCTGGTATAGCCCTGCAATTCCAGAGGTCATTTGAACCTACTCCTACAGAAGAGGTTGCTTGCTTTAAGGCTACTCCTGCTGAGGTTGCTAGCTCAGAAATGCTCTGCGTAAGGTTGCTGGCTCCTGCCTGCTCTGGCGGAGGTTGCTGGCTCAGCAGGCCTGTTCTCTCAGATGTCCCTGGCTTGGGCCTACTTCCATGGAGGTCCCTGGCTTGTGCCCAGTCCCACAGAGGGCTCTGGCTCAGACTGGCTTCCTCAGAGGTCCCTAACTTGAGCATGGTCTCGCAGATATCTCTCGGCATGAATTTTGATTCTCTCAACACAAAGTCAACTGTGCAATGCTATTCAGATCTCAGGGTTCCAAGCCTCCGACTTCATATCCGGGTTCAGGAACAATGCACACATTCGGGAGGCAATGCCCAACTGCTGGCAGCCCGTGCCCAGATGTGCCGTGATGCCACTAAACTGCACTGGAACTACTATGCGAATTCGTTATAAGATCCAATAAAGACACATTTGCCTATGAAAAAAATCACAGAATTCTAAGCAAGATCTTCTATGACAGACCATTCTTAAAAAGTAATCTAAAATTTCTCGGGCAGCTGAAAGCACCACATGATAGCATGCTTGGCTCTGAATTAGCCATAAATAGCAATTACAGAGGGCAGGTGGAAATGAGGCCCTGCTACTCTCAGTAGCAAACTCTAGGAAGGGAATTATGCAAACTGAAAGGCAGAATCTGAGTCCTCAGTGTCCCTTTGTGTATATGCTAATTAAAATGAAAAGTCCCAGTGGTCCCTACATTTGATAGCGGGGTTCTTAGCACAGGATATGCACATCGAGTTGCATGAATATTCCCTTTCTCGAAGGATAAAGCCCTTTGAGTCATCAAATCCATAAGGCATTTAAAAATCTCTAGTTGTAAATACGAATACCTAACTATTTAGGCTTTCTCCTTTGCTTTTTAATTTTTTTATTTTTTATTATTTATTTATTGTTTTTATTTTTATTTTGCTTACTAAGGACTCCTTACCTTGGTTACTACTGGGTTAAAGGCCACTGGCTTCAGCATGTACATCAGGAAATAATGAGCTTTCATATGTATCCAGAAAACAATATTCTTACCATCCTTTCTTAACTGAGTTATTCTCTTTCTAAGCCTGGAATTTCATTGTTGGAAAACTGCCATTGAATTTGTCTATAATTATGTGTCCTCCATCACTCAACTGTAAATAGTGTCTGTGTTTGCATTGCAGTTCAATTACACACACAATTCTCTCATCACCATCTTTCTTTAGCCTGATACTTGTCTTGGCTAAATAACTGCAATAATGATAATTAATAATAATAATATAGAAACAATAAAAAATAAACAATAACAACTAAAAGCATACCTTGAACATCTTTACGTTGCTTTTCCTGCCCAGATAAAATAGCTAATTTTAATTCAGTAGTTAAAAAGTTACATTTTATTGTTGAGGTAAACCAATCAGTAATCTAGCTTGGAAAACAAATCCCGTGACACATATCTAATAGAACTGTGTATCCTGGACTTCCTTCCTCTGTGGTAGCAACCCAAGGCTTTCAGCTGTGTACCCCACTTAATTGCTGAAAAATTAAATGATTTCTTCTTAAGACCGTTATAAATCTTCCCATCAGTCTTACTGTGCAGATCAACAGAGGAAAGGAAAAGCCCAACACTTAAGATGGTCACAGAAAGAATTGACACAGGAACAAGGGGAAGATGCCTTTTTTTTTTTTTAATCAAAATGTCCTCCGTAGGCTAATGTTGAGTGGCATTATTGGGAGGTGGGCCTTCAGGGAGAAAGCATGTCACTGGGGGTGGGTTTTGAGATTTCAGATGCTCAAGCCAAGCCCAGTGGTCTATTCTCTCTGCCTGCTGCCTACATTGGGGAGTAGCATTCTCTCAGCTCCTTCTCCAGCACCATGTCTGCCTGAACACCACCATGTCACGCCATGACAATGGACTGAAGCTATGAACTGTAAGCCCGCCCCAGTTAAATGCTTTCCTTTATAAACCTTGCCATCAGCATGGTGTCTCATCACAGCAATGAAACCTAACACAGCACAGTGCCTTAGTATCAATTTGAACTAAACCCTAAAATCAAGGAAAGGTAGAGGGTTAGAGGTGCTGCACAAAGTGGAACCAGGTGAGTACAAAAGTTCCTAAGAGTGTTTTCAGGGTCAAGTGATTTGTTCTAGACACATCTCGCAAACCCTGCAGTAATTTTGCTCTTGGAAGAACACTCCATGGCAGGACTTGAGGAGTCCACCTAGGCCTTTATCCCAAGTCTGGCCACTAAAGAAGCATTCTTGTTTTCTTTGAAAAATATTTCTCCACTTCTGACTGAGTTGCGGGTTTCTCCTTAAGCACCCACAGAGACTTCCATTGGAATTCGGTAGGACAGGATTTGTGATGAGGATGCTACTTACGCATCATCATGCAATATTTCAGCAGATAAGAAGAAAAACAAATAGGAGAAGCTAGATTGCAGTTTCTAAGCCCGGAGGGCTGGTGTCGAGAATATTCTAAATGTGCAAACAGTAGAGTTCCCAGGATGTGTTTTGCGTGGCTCTGGAGACAGAACGGGGTGTTCTCAGCTAACTGTCCTGGTGGCCTACACAGCCCCAGGCAGAGGAGTTGGGTGCCACACAAACCATTGTGTCCCTTCTTCCAAGTTGATATTAAATTCTCAAACTGTAATCTGTATGACTTCAGGAAAGGAGTCCTACATCTCCAAATCGGGAGATTGGGAGGAAAATAAACTTTAGTTTGGAGAATTATGATCATATATGACAGGAAACTAGGAGTGTTTTCCCTGACAGCTGAGTATAGACTCCATGTCAATTCCTAGAGACGTGGGTGCATTTTCCTTTTCTCGGGAACGCACAAACACTTCAAAGCTTTCTGGCCGATCAGGAAGTAAGACTTTCCTTTTTCCCCTCTAATAGGAATACCATAACCAGGGGCTGTGGTTGTTTTCCCAAGAGTTTTTAAAATACTTTTTTTTTCCCATAAAGTCAACCTCAGTTCGCAAAACCTGATTCTATGCACATTATTCTCCAGTATGACATTTCAAAGCCTTGGTAATATAACCAATGTTCCCAATTATGTCTCATTACAGCAAGAACAGATTCTTTTTGAAGTTATGCCCATAGCGAATTGCCATGAAAATATGAATATTCAATAAGAGTTTCCAAATCCTAAAGGCATCAAGTAGGGAGGAGAAAATATTAAATGTTTCATGTCTGCCTACAACAGTCCAGTAGCGTAAGAAGGCAGAGTAAAGCACCTCTATATGTGGCAAAAAGCATGACTGAATTGGCATGTTCCAAACTGCTATTTGCGGAGGAGAATCAGCAAGTGGGAAACACCAGTTTCTGCAGTGACGGTCTGTCTTTCTTGCTCTGGTGAGAAGCACAGTCTCCAGATGATATGAGCCAGGTCACAGCAAAGCAAGGTGACCTCACGCTGGTCGTAAATGCTTTCAGGTGAAGGGTACAGTGACTCAAAACCTTGAGAATGTCCATGATTAAAAATGTCATGAGATTTCCGAAGGAAAAAAAAATTGTAAGAGTCTTTACCTATTATTTTAATAACCACAATGCTAAAACCATAACAAAATGAGTTTAAAGGATTATTCACCTCTCTTAATTAACAAAGACTTTCCTTGATGTCAACTCGGGAGAACTTGTAAGAATGTCACTAAATAGCCCAATAAGGAGCTGTGTATAAATCTTTTTGAGTACAAGATTTGTTTTAAAAATCATTTTAACAGGCAGGAATGCTAATAGGCATAAAATGTTCAAAAGCTCCTGTCTCCCCATGTACACTCAATAGCTACATTTCCCCGGAAACATGACTCTATTTTTTTTTCCACGTAAAAACAGAAAGAAATAAAACATTTTGAGTTTTTACCATGTTCTATGTAGAATCCCTCGGCTCCTCTCAATTTATCCGTGTGGCTTGAGACTGTGTCGCCCCAAACACAGG
The DNA here is from genome assembly GCA_028555095.1 of Dicrostonyx torquatus. NCBI lineage: Eukaryota > Metazoa > Chordata > Mammalia > Rodentia > Cricetidae > Dicrostonyx > Dicrostonyx torquatus. The sequence continues at coordinate 2,553,244 of JAQHUG010000268.1, read as the reverse complement.
GTTTTGGGAAATTGTCTGCAGTGTGACACAGCTTCAGGAAGTGAGAGTAGAGGCAGAGATGGGGTGACCGTAGGGCCTCTGGGAACTCTGGAGCTGACACCAGCTAGTAGTTGTCTCAAGAGTCAAGGGGTTGGGTCTACAGACGTGTTACCACAGCAACAGTCCCTGATGTCCACTGGGGAGGAGACTAGCCTTGATTGAAACACAGTGATACATCCTAAAATCCCCTTTCCTAGATAGCTCAGAAGTAGGTAATTCAGCCCTAGGCAGAAAGTTACAACATAGGCCATACTGGGTACCAGGAAGACTCCAACTCATCACAGAAACTCATTGAGCATTCCGTTTGTTTCTCGATATTAGACCTAATTTTTCTGAAGTAGGCTGCTTCTTGAGTTTCATTAACCATTACTTGATAATACCAATATGTATTTCATAGCAATTATCATTATACAGTGTTATAAAGAAACGTGTTTGCTGTCATATTTTGCTGCTTTTTTAATGTGAAAATTTGGACTGATGTTGACAACTTTCCTCATCATTGTATCAGTAAGATGCAGAAATCTGATTGGCACATAATGGTACTCTATAGATACTGTGTAAAACAATGAATAATGAGTACTTACTCATTTTCGTCTTACTCCCTTTTTGCACTGAGCATCTTATCCTGGCGCAAAATATATTTGAATGAAAAATAAGGCCTGGTAACGCATTTTAAAGATATCCATTCTTTAATTACAGCCCATACTTGTCATAAATTTTAAGCATCCCTTAAAAACCACTATTCATATTTTAAAATTAAATTTTTAGTTCAATAGAAAATTATCTTCCCAGTGTCTCCTCAGCTTTCATCTATGCAATTAGGAGCCTGCTTTTGAGAACATGCAGCCCTGGAGAACAGAGTCTTAAAAACATTTTCAATCTCTTATCTCTTCCCGGATGTTCTAATTTTCTGACTTTCTTGGTACAATGATGAATTTCCCTCAGAGCACTGATAACGTATCTGGAACTGTGTAGCTTTTTGGATCTTCTGAGGAAGTGTTTTCAGTTAATCGGCTCCAAAGTTATTTTGCTTCCCTGCTGCTGAGTCGCTGGAGATAAACAGTCACAGCAGTTGGTTCTGTCTGCTTTGTAATCAACCTGCAGAGTTTTAATGTCTTCCTCCCGTTTTAAATATGTTCCACCTTTCCCATTTATCTCCCCTAATCTAATTACTTATTACTGAAGACTTTCTGATTAGTTTGCAGACCACAGTGCCTGCGGAGCCATTTGAGTTCCATGGGACTAGTAAAGCAATATTTTATTTTCTCAGCGATGGCAACACAGACTAAACATGAACAATTACTGTTGCTCTATTAAAGTGCCGTTACCACCTTGTATATCATTCTGTATTGCTTCCAAAACCCTACATTCCTCACAAAGTCTTTTTATATTTTTTCTTTGTGAATTTACAAAAGAAACTAGATTGGTCAGGCAACTGTTTATCATCAGGGAACAAGCAGGAGTCAAACTTAGCTGGTTAAAGGTAATGCAACCAGACAGGAACAGTATATACCCTTCACTCAGCCGACACTCTAAATTGTGATTCTATTGACCTTGTAGTTTCTTTAACTCTATCTAAACGTATGGTAAAAACAAACACGGTAGAAATTTGGGGATACACACTTCTTTTCTGCAGCCTTAGCAAGCGACAAATCCTTTGTTTGGGGATACATACTTCTCGCCTGTTACCTTACCTAGTGGGAAAACTTTCTGTCATGTGACTGTGACTGAATGTAGGGAGTCTTTTTTTAGATTTGAAAGGAAGCCTTCTAAAGTGGAAAGCTTTTTTAAAACTCTATCTATAAATTCTTTTTTATTTCTTTTTTTAATATTTACTTATTTATTATATATGCAGTCTGTGTGTATGTCTGCAGGCCAGAAGAGGGCACCAGACCTCATTACAGATGGTTGGGAGCCACCATGTGGTTGCTGGGAATTGAACTCGGGACCTTTGAAAGAGCAGGCAATGCTCTTAACCTCTGAGCCATCTCTCTGGCCCCAAGTGGAAAGCTTTTGGATAAATGCATCTACAGCCATTTCTCAGATTGCTAGCAAATTTCATAGAACTAAAAAAGGGAAGTTGAATGGTATGAAGTACCCTAGCGATCAGCCAGTTCTTGGATGATCTTGATCCCACTGGGAGGCAGAACTCAAGGAACATCTTGGAGAGAGTTTTAACAACCTCACTGAAAGAGAGAAAATGATCAGAAGATCTGCAATGATGGCGAGTGCAATGTGACTGAGCACTTCAGGCTCCTGATGCCAAGATGTCCCCACTGTGATTGACTGTACTCTCTCAAAACTTCTCAAGCCCCTCAAAAAACTCTTCTTCTTCTTCTTCTTCTTCTTCTTCTTCTTCTTCTTCTTCTTCTTCTTCTTCTTCTTCTTCTTCTTCTTCTTTTTCTTCTTCTTTCTGCTGCTTCTGCCTCTTCCTCTTCCTCTTCTTCTCTTCCTCCTCCTCTTCCTCCTCCTCCTATTTTTAAAACTCATTTTGTTTATTTCATGTTTATGGATATTTTTGCCTGCCTGCATGTCGATCACTTGCATGTCTTGTGCCTTAGGAGATCAGAAGAGGATATAGGATCCTTTGGACTAGAGTAGAAGTCAGTTGCAAGTTGCCACATAGATGCTGGAAATCAAAGCCAGGTCCTCTGGAAGAGCAGCCAGTGCTCCTAATGGCTGAACCCTCCCTCCATCCCCAACACCCTTCTTTAAATTACTTTTATGAGATGCTTTCTCTCCACAAAGAGAAAAAGTATCTAAACTACCCATTTTACCACTAGCCCTGGGGGAAAGATTTTCTGAGTTACATTATACTCAACAACATTCCCACTATCCTTTCCTAAACTCCTGCATAGTATTATTTACTCTTATTCATCCAAACTCTCTATAGGCTTTCTTGAAACTTCCTGTAAAACTATGACTGCTTACAAACCTAAGAAAAATGCTATATCTAAAGCAAAATAAAAAAATTGGAATTTTGATTGGCAGAACTTCTTAGGGTTATAAGGAAAGAATTAAACGAGAACAAAAAATCATGATAAGTAGTGGATTATTGCCACCTCATTACCATTTACTTTGAAATTTTATTTTAAATACTGATAGTTTAATAAAATAGAGTGAAGTTGGGCATAGTTTCTGCCTGTAATCTCAGTTTTCAGGATAATGAAGCAGGAGGATTATTTTAAGTTCAGGTAAGACTGGGTTACAGATCAACTCAGGCTATAGCATGAAACCAAACCAAACAGATAAATAAGAGAATGAGGAAATAGCACAAAAAGAAATAATAGAGTCGATCCGAAACCAGGGTTAGACCCATGATGTGCATTTGAAGTATTGCAAAACCATGAAGAAAGGATATATTATTTCTAAAGTTTTATTGAGAATGTTAACTATTTTGAAAGAATGATGATTGTTAGTTTATATTACTCAAAACATTGAAATGGGATGGAAAGTTTTATAATATCAATTGAAACAATAAAGTTCATTTGAAATTTAATATATACCAGAGGAACAAATTTCTCAGCATAAAATCATTCTAACACTTCATGAAGATGAACATTTTATCTGTGGTAATATTTTAATCTTCAATAGCAAGTGAACTAATATTTTGCATATAACTTCACATTTCCTTCTTATGTGCAAATGATTAATGTAAATTAGTAAGCCAAGCCGGGCGGTGGTGGCACACGCCTTTAATCCCAGCACTCGTGAGGCAGAGGCAGGCAGATCTCTGTGAGTTCGAGACCAGCCTGGTCTACAAGAGCTAGTTCCAGGACAGGCTCCAAAGCCACAGAGAAACCCTATCTCGAAAAAAAAATTAGTAAGCCAAAGAGTCAAACTTATGAATAAATATTTTCAAGATTTTTATGGTCAACTCAATAGGCACAAAAAGATCAAACTGGTTTTAATTACAGAAATGCAAGTAGAGGCATCCCAGCGTGGCATAGCTTGGCAGGAAGAATAATACAGCACTGATTGCTGCTGCTCTTCTTAGTGACCTCACAAGGCAGCGTATAAGAGAGCAAACCATGAGCTTACATATGCTCACCAAGGATCAGGCAACAAAACTCTGGTACTTATAAATACTGGGTCTGCCCGTATCTCCACCATTATTTCCGATGATATACAGTCAACTTCAAGACAGAGTCCCACTGAGACAGACAGATCTTTGAAGGACAGTTGACGACAGGTGTATGTGCAGAGTAGACAAACACTCATATATGGGGTGACCATTTTTGTAAGACATCTAGGACTATTAATATTTCACAGATTATGCAATGATTAGAATTTCATGATTTGATTAGAACTCAGACATCCTAAGTATCTTCGTTTATTATTTACAACAAAGGTATTATCATCTGTGTATTTATGCATATTCTTTGCAGTTATAAGTCAAATGTGTCCTTTGCATGTGAATTTAGTTTTCTTTCCTTCCCTTCCTTGCATATCTCATTTGTGCCATCATAAAAAGCGTCTTTATTTCTAATAGATTATTTTTTTGTGTTGCATCTCTACCAGTATCTTTGATTTTCAGTCACTTGAATGTGCCTCAAAAGATGAGTCACTTCAAATGATAATTTTAGGCTATAAGCATAATGTGCATGTGTTAGGGGGAAATAAAAAGAAGGGAAGTGTTAGCCAGGTGGTGGTGGCGCACGCCTTTAATCCCAGCACTTGGGAGGCAGAGGCAGGTGGATCTCTGTGAGTTCGAAACCAGCCTGGTCTACAAGAGCTAGTTCCAGGACAGGCTCCAGAGCTACAGAGAAACCCTGTCTCGAAAAAAAAAAAAAAAAGAAGAAGAAGGGAACTGTTTTGAAGAAATCAGATGAGTAAGCTAGGATAGCCAAAGGGTAGTAGCGTCTGCTATGGTGACAGGCTTTGCATGCTTCACGTATTAATGCGGTTTCCATAGCAGCCACCACACCACATAGAAGTTCAAAGTAATTACTAATTGCCAAGAAATCTTAAAGGGATACACCCCAGATCTAATAAAATCTTACAGTCTGGGAAATGATTCTGAGTTGCCATCATTGAGTCAGGCAGAAGCGCTCTCCAGATATCTATTTCATGACACATTAAACAAGAGTAAAAATGATTTCCAGCCACCTTACTGGGTCAGCACGTCTCACTAAGATTTGGAGACTGGTGTGATGGGTACCACTAACAAAGAGCATCACGATAATTATAACTGGAAAACTCCCAGAGTGCTGTTTTTCAGCCTATCATCACTGAAAGAAATAGCACTGTATTTGTTCCCAAGGCCACATTCGTTTAGTAGCAAGGTGAGTATGAAAGCCTGTGCTCTATGTCTCCATACCCAACCCTGCTGTGCTCTATGTCTCCATACCCAACCCTGCTGTGCTCTATGTCTCCATACCCAACCCTGCTGTG
>JAQHUG010000268.1:2498700-2535112 GCA_028555095.1 Dicrostonyx torquatus | reverse complement strand
AGAGAGAGAGAGAGAGAGAGAGAGAGAGAGAAGATGTAAGATGGCCAGAGTACCAAGAGAATTGATAAATTGTGTTAGATTCCTGAAACCTGGATTCACAACCCATGTGTCTGGGGATTCACTGTTTTGTCGTGCCTTTCCTTTATCTGCCTTGGAGAGTCCTGATGGAGACGCCCCACTTAGAAACCTTGTGAATTGCCATGGAGAGCCTTGTTATGCAGCTCGCCTGGAAAGTTCACCCCGGGTGTCGACTAAATATGAAACTCCTGTCTCTGTACTCCTCATCAATGGTCCTTGTTATGTTCTCATGATGACAGGAGCAGAAAGAGCATTTCCTTTCATTTTTATTTAATTTTGTTTTTGTTGTTTTAATGTAGGTTATTCAGTATGTAGGCCAGAATAATCAAGTACTTGACATCTCCCTGCCTCTGCTTCAAGTGCTGGGATTGCAGATAAGCTGCACCACGCCAAGCTAGAAGATTGTGAATATGCTGCACCATGCCAAACTGGAAAGAGTGGGAGATGCTGCCCCGGGAAATAAAGCAGTACTCAGTAAAGTAAGAAGCTTGCCTTCCTTAGCTTTCGATTTCTGGATAAAACCCCTGGCCAAAAGTAGCCTGGGGAAGAAAGGTTGCATCTTATAGTATAACCTGTAGGGAAGTCAGTACACACTCAAGGCAGAAACCTGGAAGTAGAAAAAGAAGCCAGATTCAAAAAGGAAACCTTCTGACCATGACTTGCTTGGCCATCCTTCTCATACATATCAGGATCACCTGGCATTGCCCACAGTGCTCTGGGCCCTCCTACTGTATCAACCAGTAATTTTTTTTAAATGACCTACAGAATTGCCTACAGGAAAAAAAAATGATAGAAGCATTTTATCAGTTTAGGTTCCACTTTTCAATAACTTTATCTGGAATCTTGTTGACAAAAGTTACCTAGAATACCTATATTTAAACAGCAACTGGAAAATCTAGAAGAACTAGATAAATTCCTAGGTACAGGTAACTTATTACAATTCAGTCAAGACGCATAAACAATTTAATGGATCTATAATGGCCAATGAGGTTGAAACAGCCATGCATCTGTCAAGAGCAGAAGAACCAGGACCAGATGGATTTAATCCTGAACGCCACCAAACAATCAGAGGGCTAACACAAAAAGGAATCATTTTTATAATATAAAGGCATAACTAGTTGTCTTAATTAGAGTTTCTATTTCTGGGAGAAGATACCATGACCATAACGACTTATATTAGGGATAAAAACCATTTAATGGAGATGGTTTATATTTTCAGAGGTTGAGTCCATTTTCATGGTGGAACATGGCGGCGTGCAGGCAGACGTGGTGCTGATTCCATCTTGATCAGAAGGCAAGGGAAGTGAACTGTCTCACTGGGTGTGGTTTCTGATACTGCAAAGCCCAGTTCTAAAGTGGCACACTTTCCCCAACAAGACCACACCAACTCCACCAAGGCCACACTGCCTAATCGTGCCATTCTCTTTGGGGGCCTGTTTCCTTCAAGCTACCACATTCCACTTCTTGGCCCTCCAAAATTTGTGGCAATATCATAATGCAAAAATGTATTTAATCTACTTTTAAAATTTCCCCTAGCCTATAACAGTCTTAGCAATGTTTAAAATTCCAAAATTCAAAGTCTCTTTTGAGATTCATGTCATCTCTTAACTGCAATCCCTTATAAAAATTAAAATAACAGAACAGATCACATACTTAAAACATATGGCAAAAGATACACATTACCATTCCAAAATGTAGGGAAGAGAGTATGGCTAGAAAACACTGGATAGAAGCAAGCCTGAAAATCAGCTGGGCAAACTCTAAACTCTGCATGTCCATGTCTGATGTCAAAGTTCTCTTTATACCTCCAACTCCTTTCTGTTTTGTTGGCTGCTAAATACTTCTTTCTCTTTGCCTGGTTGCACTCCCCATTAGCAGCTCTCCTCAACAAGCATCCCACTGTTCTGACAAGTCTATCATTTTGGGGTCTCCAATGCAATTCATCTTCATAGTTTTACCTTCACAGCTTCATACGGTGGCTTCCATTAAGGGACACCTCGGACACACACCTAGCTTCAGTCACTTTCCTTAATTGTGGAGGAAGGTCCCATAATGCCTTTCTTCTGTCTTTGACTCTAGAGCCAGAACCACGTGACCAAAGCGGCCAAATTCTGCTGGTTGTTGGGACTGGAACATGGCTGCCTTGTTTAATTACATCTTTACCAGTTTTCTGTTTTCCATGATTTCTTCTGCTGTCTAAGTTTGGCTGTCCTGAAACTTACTCTGTAGACCAGGCTGGATGTGGACTCAGAGATGTTTCAATTGCTTCTTTACCAGCTTTCTGGTTTTCATGATTTCCTTTACTCCCTGAACTTGACTGTTCTGGAACTTGCTCTGTAGACCATGCTGGCCTCAAACTCAGATACCCACCATGCTCTGCTTTCCATGTGCAGATTAGTGCACTTCCAAGAGCACCACCACACCCGGCTCTAAGCTTTTTTTTTTTTAGTTCCTTTTTACAAATAAGAAACATAGTTGAGTGGGATGTTGACCTGAGGTCACTACTACCTTTATTCCATTTTTAATCTATTTATCTCCTTGAACACATGAATTACCTCCATTCTACTTCCTGGTCCTCCTTTCCTTCTGAAATTTTACATTTTCTTCTTCCTTTTTATTTTAAATCTATTAAACAGTGTACAGTGATAACCATACTACAGACTCAACACTAAGCTATTTTGAGATTTTTTTTTTGCTAACAGAATTAATCCATTCATTTCACTTTCACCTCAGGCAGACTCTTACGAGGGCAAAAAGCAGACACTTTTGTCACCAAAATGTCATGAGAATGATCTCTAGACAACACACTAACATTCTTCTCCTCTGGAAAACCTTGAGCGAGCCGACCACAATTCAAATCGCTCTTCACATCACCGTCTTCCGGGCATTACTGGGATGAGCCAGTAAGCAGCACATAAACCATTCCACTGCTTCCTTAACCCAATCTTGTAAAGTCCAAATGTCTCCGAACAAAATCATGGCCGGACCTTACACAGCAACACCCCAGGCCCTGGTACCAACTTCTGTCTTAGTTATGGTTTCTGTTGCTGTGGAGAGACGCCATGACCATAGCAACTCTCACAAAGAAAACACATTTAATTGGGGCTGGCTTACGTTTTCAGTTCAGTCCTTTATCATCGTAGTGGGGAGCGTGGTAGTTTTCAGGCAAACATGGTGCTGGCTCCATCTTAATAAAAGGGAAGAGAAAGTAGACTGTCTCACTAGGTGTGGCTTGGGCACATATGAGACCACAAAGTATGTCACCCCAGTGACACACTTCCTCCAACAAGGTCACACCTCCTAATAGTGCCACTCTCCTTGAGCTCCTTCAAACCACCACAGGAGCCCAGTGCTCTGATGTGGGAGTGTTCTCCTGTATTTTGTATTACTCTTATTGGTTGAATAAAGAAGCTGCCTGGCTTATAAGATAGGTCAGCCCTTAGGTGGGCGGAGTAGACAGAATGGAAGTTCTGAGGAGAAGAAAGGAAGTGAGCCAGATGCCATGAGCTCCAGTCGCAGATGGATGCAGGTTAGACCTTTCTGGTAAGTCACCCACCTCGTGGTGACATACAGAATTTTATAATGGGTTAGTTTAGATGTGAGAGGTAGCCAAGAAAAGGCTAGAGATAATGGGCAAGGCAGTATTTGAATTAATACAGTTCTCATGTGGTTATTTCGGGCATAAGCAAGCAACCAGCGGCTGAGTGGGCCAGCAGCTGGGGGCTTGGGAGCCAGGCGCTGGGAACACAACCCACACCTCTCCACCCATTTACAACAGCGCTCCTATTGCCTCTTCTGTTCCCCAGTTCCCTCTTGCCTCCTCTGTTCTCTGTAATAAACTGATTTATGAGTCTCTCTACACTGAATGAAATGGTACAACCTGGTACTCAAGAGTTTTCAAAGCTGTGTGCTTTGAGTCTATCAACACAGCAACACCACCTATTAACTGTCAACAACAAACTACACAGCAGGAGTTTCCCATGGTGCTGGCTAGCTCACAAATCCCCTCTGTATGTCATTATCATCGTGGAAAGCAAGCATGGTTGAAAAGAGGGTCGATGTTCTAGTAGACTCTCATTCCTTATACTCAAAAGATTATTTCATATTACTAAAGCATTCTGTCAAAAGTGAACAATTTTTCACAGTTTATACAACTGCTTGGACTAGTGGTGCATGTCTTTAACCCCAGCACCCAGGAAGCAAAAGCAATGACTGTGAGTTCAAGGCCAGCATTGTCTACTTATTGACATTCAGATCAGTCACGGCTATATAGTGAGACCATGTGTCTCAAATAAAATAAAATAAAATAAAAGTTGTATGATGCCATGTCTTTTGACCATGACCACATTCATAGTACATGTTACCATCACTATGATAATGGCAGCCATGAAACTATCTAGAAAAGTTTCTGCATTGTAATTTCTTCCAGTTTCTCATTTTTACATACAGAAGATCCTTCCTGTCTTTGATTCAAAGATGAATTCTTCTACATACAGAAGATCCTTCCTGTCTTTGATTCAAAGATGAGTTCTTCTAAGGTCTGACTCTCTTCACTTCTCAGTTTCTGTTTCAAGAAATACACTGTAGAAATCATGACATTTTGCTGATAAATATTGATCAGAGTAATTTTTCCAGACTTCCCACCTGACACTTGAACGCTACTGTAATTTAAATATTCCAACACTATCCTACTGAAAAGTAGCAAAGTTATGAACTGTTGTATAATTTGTAGTCATGGTTACATGTATGGGATGTCCCACTCAGCTAGATTCCAACAACAGTCCAGATAGAATCCAGTTTATCTGAACAGTTGCATAACATGGGAGTCGTAACATGCCACAAATTGCAAGTGCATAGCAAGATAAAAATTCCTTAGCCAGCATTCATTTTCTATATGCAAATTTAGGCTGAAGGCGAGTAAGTAGAAAATATCATCAGCCTTCTAACAAGGCACACAAAAGACCTATTTGTTCTTATATGAAGTATATTAATTTCTCTTCATGATATTCAAATAATGACCAATGAACAAATCTCTTGAAAAATCAGAGAGTATACAGCATTTAAAATAACAGTTTATCAAGGTGTTTAACGTGCTTCATTTGAAAATACAACTTGTCATAGGAAATTAGATATACTACATACAAGTGCTGCTGTACTTGGTATCTGTGGCACAGTCCAGGTAGCTTGGCAACAGGCTGATCAGCCTCAACATCTACCAGGGCTGCCACACTGCAACTGTTGACCACCACAGAAGCATGGCGCCGTGCCTTTCATGTTTCTCTAGCTGACAATGGTTTTCCCAGACAGAGGAAAAGGGGAAAAAAAGGAGTAGAATGATAGAAAAAGAAAAGTGGGAAACACAAAGCCCTGGAAATTTTAGAAATTCCCTCCACCAGATTTGTCACGTTCATAAGAGAACACGTTCTTTAGCTACAGAGTTGGACAGGATCATTATCAAGTCTGACTGTGAATTCTTCATGTATATGTAAAAAAGCCTGTGAAGTTATTTATAAAAAGAAAGAGGATTGAAGATTTGAGATTGAGAATTGAAAAGAAATTAAAGATTTGGCTTAAAAATGAGAACTCTGGCTCTGTACTTCACCCAGTCTATCGGAATCTGTTTAATCTATTGGTAGGTTTTAAAAAGATGAGCCTCTTGCAAACTATACAGAGAGTTAAGAGAAAATACTTGTTGGCCTGTTAAAGTCCTATTGTGCATTAAACTAGATCAGAGGTGCTATAGAATCTGTTGTCTGTTCGGCAAGGAAAACATGGAATGAAAATGAGGATAGAGAAGAGGAGAGAGAGGGATGGAGAGGAGGGGAGGAGGGAAGGGAATATTAAAGTAGAAAGCTTTTGAATGAAACTCCAAGTCTAGGACTTCCTTGCTTTCCAAAACTACAGTTTTTAGATCACTTATCATTCTGAGCCGAATCTTCCTCTCTGAGTCTCACTCAAGCAGTTGCATACTTGGGAGTGAAACCTTTACTACACAAAGGCTTATAATTCTGCCTTCTGGATCTTCAACTCACTGTTAGTGAAGTTTATTATTCAGATAAAATCATTATCCAAATAATCTTGCTTTAACCAGAAAGGGCTTAGAAATGATGACTCGGCGTAGTCATGATTACTCATTCTGAGTCAACAAAACTATATCTTTGACAAAGAAAAGTACTTGAGAAGTGACCCATATGTAGGAAAACAAGGCACACAAAAGACCTATTTGTTCTTATATGAAGTATATTAATTTGTTCTTATATGAAGTATATTAATAGGATATGTGTTCATATACACATATGTATACACATGTAAGAGTGTGTGTGTATAGATATATACATTATAACTAGTCTGTGTATACGAGCACATACCCCTCTACATGTATGTAGAGAGATATATAATGTTTTTAAGTTGAAGTTTGTTTTCCTGGCTAAATGTCTTTTCATAGACTCATCAATAGTTAACAAATAGTTAATAAATATCTATAAAGTGTTGAAAATGCTTGTAATTTTTGCTTGCTATCACTAATGGACAATTTACATTACTCTCATATTAATCCTAATTAAGAAACTATTTTTAAAAATAAGTATATAATCTTTCCATTGAGACCCAGATGACTACAGCTGTTGCTCAAGTTTCTAGTTATTCTTCTTGGTTTATCCTAATGGCCGGATCATTTCTAGTACATTCATGCTGCTATTATTATGTCTTGTTTCTACATGTTGTCCATGAAACTGATTTAAGGTTAAATTTTCGAAGTAATAAAAACTTGAATCTTGAGGTGGAAAAATTTTGGACATTTTGAAAGAATAATATTTGATTTAAAATTGTTATTAGCTGCTCTATGGTTTTCAAATCAATTGTCTTAATGTTAAAACACAAAAGGGTTTATTATGGAGAAAAAGAAAATATCTCATCCTTATAGTTTTTATTCTCTTTATTGTAAACTCTGTCTATGCCCATACAAAAATTTCTATCCCTATACATATATTAATCAGTATTTATGTGCATTTTTATCTGACATAGGCACATATGCTTACTAGAATACTAACTAATGTATAAGCAGGCTTCCCCAATAATTAACATAGCTAAACTATCCCTTGCAAGTGAAAATAGGTTCTCCTCATGGATTTGCCAAAATCTGGGGCCAATATTCCTGTATCTTTGGACATTTCTGCAAACTCATTTATGAGATAAACTCCTAGCAATGGACCTATTTTTACATTCATGATGACTAACAGATATGACTAAATTGGCAGCCACACAGGTGAAATGATTTTCATTTCCACTATGGGTCTATATAATGAGTATGTATTTACCCACACGCTCATCAACATTGAATAGAAAGAAGAGCCCTGCAAACCCTGATAATTTTTCCTTGTATATGCCACTGTATTCTTTCCAGCAAAGGTTAGATACCAACAATTAAGAAATGGTCCAATGCTCGATAAGTAAATGAGCATGCCCTTCTGCATTCCTTTTGATGATCTTTAAGAGACAGATGCTTTTGACCGCATCAAGGTTAAAATTTATCAAGGCCCATAGATTTTAGAAACAAAATCTAAAGCATGCACTTTTTGGTTCAGCAAATGTGCTGTAATATTCACTCTTCAAAATAAAGTCTTTCAGAGCAGTCATTTTTTTTCAGCAACATAATTATATCTGTGTGTTACAGTCTCTGCTGCAAGAAGAGCTTACGGGGTACGCCGAGTGAGACTATGCTACTGCCTCTCTTTGGCTGCTGCAGGGTCAATTGGATGACACAGAAAAGAACAGAGTGACATTGCGTTTTCAAAGAACTGGGAAATTGAATTTCCACTTGCAATCTAGTTTTTCCAATGAATATACTAACTTAGGGGGGAGGCCACACAAAGTATAGGGATATCACCACTTTTATTCTGAGCCTTAACCAAAGAAGGTAGAAGGAAAAGTACTGACATACTTATGACACTCAGTTAATCAGAGTTAATCAGAGGAGATTTCTCGTTAATATTCTTTTTTTTATGTTTGTTTTTTCGAGACAGGGTTTCCCTGTGGCTTTGGAGCCTGTCCTGGAACTAGCTCTTGTAGACCAGGCTGGTCTCGAACTCACAGAGATCCGCCTGCCTCTGCCTCCCGAGTGCTGGGATTAAAGGCGTGCACCACCACCGCCTGGCTTCTCATTAATATTCTTATACAGGAAAAGGATGTCATACCCACATAGCGAGAGGGAAACAACAATGAAGGCAGCTTTGGAATTCTCTATTGTCATGCAGTTACGGCTGCATGTAATGACTTTACACCAAATGTTTAATACATGAAAAGGCAACAACATGTTTGGTTTTCTTTCTCTGGGACTGGCTTATCAATGACTAATTCCATTCTTTCAGTGATACAAAACTTGTATTTTGTTCCCAGGTAGTTATAAATTTCCTTATGTTATATGCTTAGTATTTTCATATATGAATCTCTCTAAGTTAATTAGTCGACTTTGTCAATGAGCACATATTTTTGGGATGTACTATAAATTCAATGACCCATAATTTGAAGGTGTGGTGTGATATTTCAATATGTTTTGAAGATCAAATCAAAGTATTTGGAGGATTTATCCTCTTAACGTTTTTCATTCACTTTAATAAGAATGATCAAAATTATCTTTTCTAATTATTCTTAGATATGCAATATTGCTAGATTTATTGCCTCTATTTCATACAAGAATGCTTACAGATTAAATTTTACACGGATTGGCCAGTCTCTCCCCATGCTATGTCCCCTTGTCTTTTCACCTCTGGGCAAAACAATCCTACTGCATACCACTATGAGACTACCTCCGTTACATCTTGGTGAGACAACATACGGTTTGTCTTTCTGTGTCTCTATAGGATTCTCAAGTTCCCTTGATGTTGCGCCAATGACAGGATTTTATCCTTATTAGTTGCTGAATAATATCCCTTCGTGTATAAATAGCCCATTTTCTGTATTTTTCTTTCACTTGTGGAATCTTGGCCACTGTGGACAGTGCTGCACGAAGTGTGTGTATTTCATGTCTCTTTCCCCATACTCATTTACTTTGGATCAATATTCATTAAGGGTCACTTGTTGGCTCTAGTTTTCATTGTTTAATGAAGACCTCCCCAATCTTTTCCTGGGGTAAATGCAGTGATGTACATTTCTCTATCAGTCCCCATTTCTTCAAGCACTTATTAGTGATTAGCCTTTATCTGTTTTTTGATAACACTCCCTCTGAGGATTTCTCACTATGGCTTTGCCTTGCATTCCCCTGGTACACACTAGTGATGGTGAGCATTTTTAAATATCTGTTTGATATGTATGTCTTCTTTTGAGAAATATCTACCCATGACTTTTGTGTAGTCAGTAGCTTGAAATACTAATATGTTACGGCTACAGAGTCTCAAATACATATAGCAAATATTTTCCCATGTTATATGTTGCTTCTGCACTGTGTTGAGCGTTTCTTTTTACCTCAATTTCTTTAGAAATTGTAATGCATCTACGTTTGTTTCTGTTGTCTGAGTTTTGGTTTTTTTTTAAAGCTAATTCAGTAAAATGTTTTCTATAACAGCGTGTATTTTCATACAGTACTTTGCATTTGGAATTTGTTTTTGTCAATAGTGAGAGACAGGGCTTCCTTTCATTCTTCTGTTGGAGACGTACAAGTTTTACCAACACCATTCTTTGAAGATACAGTTTTCCTCCAGTATGTGTTTCTGGCAATTTTGTTTAAAAAAAAACTAGTTGGCTGAAAGAATATTCCTCTCGTTTGGAAACTATAAAATGACTGGATGATATAGGTGAAAATCCAGTTGTTTTAGCTCTCTTGAAAATAAAAGCCAAGACAGACAAACTTTTTTTTTTTTTTTTTTTATTTTCAAGACAGGCACTTTTTGACCGCATCAGTTGACATATGATATTAACCACCTCTCTCATCATGTGATTAGCATGACAATTGCAGTTGCTGTCTTCATGGGACATGTGTTCTAGTGAAGATGACAAGGATATTTCATAATATCTAGCCATGTGATTATCTTGGTATATGCATCCTAAGCAAAAGGAAAATCCATTGCAAAAAAAGAAATAAACATTTTTTTTACCAGTAAAATTAGATAAAATAACTCATTATTTGTCTTCAGTTGAATTCAACTCTTAGAATTTGGGCAAGCAGTAGGTAGAGGGTTGGGTCTAATCGGGGCTTTGATTGGATGAGGAAGAACAGGGCACGGTGGCTGAAAGTACATGGAAATGAGATACGTAATGAAGATCAGAAAGGACTGGAGAGTGGTAGAGATTGCTCACTAGATGAGTTGACCAGAGATCCTAAGAGGACTACGATGTTATATGTATGGTTCTAAGACAGGTGTCCTGGGATGATGAGGGGTGGGGGGGTCTGTGCTCAGAATGCCTGAAATATTAACTTTGGAATCTCAAGGAGACATTGTGCAGGCATTGTAATGACAAGGATATATATACAAAGGACAAACTTATTAAGGAAGAAACCAGAGAAACAATACTTTTCATAATATCCTCAAAATAATTAAAGTATCTTGGTATAACTCCAACCAAACAAGTGAAAGATTTGTATAATAAAAACCTGAAGACACGAAAGAAAGAAAA
Source organism: Dicrostonyx torquatus (assembly GCA_028555095.1). Lineage (NCBI taxonomy): Eukaryota > Metazoa > Chordata > Mammalia > Rodentia > Cricetidae > Dicrostonyx > Dicrostonyx torquatus. Next base: position 2,524,426 of record JAQHUG010000268.1, on the reverse strand, counting down.
TGAAGACACTAGAAGTTGGAAAGATTTTTTTTAACTCATGGATTCATAGTATAAGTATTGTAGAAATGGTCACTTTATCAAAAATAATCTAGAGAATTGATCACATCCCCATAAAAATCCCAACTCAGTTCTTCAGAGAAATCCAAAAACCTTAGTTCGAGACCAGCCTGGTCTACAAGAGCTAGTTCCAGGACAGGCTCCAAAGCCACAGAGAAGCCCTGTCTCGAAAAACAAAAAAAAAAAAAAAAAAAAAATCCAAAACCCTATCTCTTCAACTTCATATGGGAAACCCTTCTCTCCCCCACACACAAGCACACACACTCACATACAGAGACAGAGAGAGAGAGAGAGAGAGAGAGAGAGAAAGACAGAAAGACAGACAGACAGATACAGAGAACGAAAGAGAAAGAGAGAGAAGAGAGCTAAAACCATCCCGAATAATAATGGAAATGCTGGAGAGGGTATCACCACCCCGCATTTCAAATTGTACTACAAAGCTATGGAAATAACAGTCGGTGGCATGAGCATATAAACAGAAACACTGATCCGAAGAATCAATCAGAATCAAATGGAAGACCTAGATACAAGTGCACGCCTAAGGACACCCGCTTTTGCCAAAGAAACCATAAATAAGCACAGCCTCTTCAAGAAATGGTGCCAGTCAAACTGGACCCTGCATGTAGAAGAATAAAATAATCTATTACTCCACACAAAACTCAAATGAAAATGCATCAAAGACCTCGTGAAAAGACGAGATATAAATATGCCTTTCATCTGACGGAAGGGAACATGGAAAGTGTGCTTCAATTTATTGGCACGTGTAAGGACGTTCTGTGTAGGACTTCGATGGCACAAGCCTTAAGACCAGCGACTCATAAATGGAACTTAATGAAGCTGAGAAGCTTTTGTATCGCAAAGAACAACATCGTATGGGCAAAGTGGCAGCTTGCAATAGAACTGAGCAAGAATTTTACTAATTATACATTGGACAGAGAAACAGTGCCTCACTAACTCCACATGAGAGAAGTATTTTTCTTGCAGTAGATGGGAATTAACACAGACAAAGACAAATGGACCATGTCTAGAGAGTGAGAAACTTTGGAAAACTCAATCCTAACTGCCTATCTCCTCTTCTAAAGGCTCAGGGAGCTAGGCAGAAAAGAAAGCAGAAAGACTTTAAGAACCAGAGGTGATGGGTGGCTCCGAGGAAAACAGTGGCTTCCAGACACAACAGGAAGGATTCAAATATAAACTCACGGTGATTGTGTCAACACACTCAATACATACACAGGTTTAAGCCAGGGTAGAGTCTCAGAACTTAGAGGAGGAAATGGACATGGGTTCCCACCCAAATCAGAAAGCTGCATTTGATACAACAAAATGTTTAGTTCAATAGAGTCTCACCGGGTATATTAACCACACTTTGGGGCAGGCTATGTGTGATCAACGAGTAACTGAAATTTATTGAGCAATTGGCAAGAAGTGGTAGAGAATGAGCAAGAGAGCTAATGAAGAAAATTTACATTAAAAACGAGGCTCCCATAAGAAATGATTTTCATCTGATCCCCTGCGTCTTCTTCTTCATGCTATGGGAGTCCTCAGCCTATAAGCTAGTTCTAGAACAAGGCATGAAATGATATTAACACCCCAATTCTCCAATTCTGGTTGTATCATAGTGGTTTGAAACACTCTGGTTCAATATCCGGAGTTCCAGCAATCATATTATATCATGAGGTAAATCTGAAAAAAAAATGTGTGCAGAGCAAACAGGAGATGTTTTGACTGCTTTTTTCAAGGAATGTTAATCCATAATTACAACTAGATTCTCTTACGGTTTACAGATTCATCTCACACGGCCTCCTTTGTGCTTGTGCTTCTGTGTGTTTGATTATTCAGAGTTACCTGTTCCCTGTGTATCTCACGTGGCCTTTCCTCCAGAGAATTTGAGCACTGACCTGACATCACGCATGTCACATGCTCTCTTAGGTCATTAGCTTTCGATTTGTACAGATGGGCAGACACCTTGGAAAGTGATCGTGTTGTTTTACATACCAAGCAGAAATGCGTGTTTTACTTTTTCCACAGCCTTCCGAACATTCAGCCAATCAAACTTTTAATGCTCCCTTAGAAATTTAGGACTGTCTCAATGTAGCTTTAATAAGTAATTAACGTGATTCTCCAATAGCCAATAATATTAAGCATATTTTATCTTCGTAAAGTGTCTTTTTAGTAAGGTGTCTTATCAAATCTTTTTACTGTTTGTGTTGATTTTGTGGTTTCGTCCATTTTAAAGATGGTGTCTCACGTAGCTCAGGTTGGCAACAAATTCACAACACAGCTGGAGATGAGTGAAAACTTCTGCTCTTCCTGTATCTAGAAGTACAGGCATGTGGTACCACATCTCTTGTATTCAGTGCTGGGGATCTCACCTAAGACTTTATGTCTCTCAGGTACGCATTATACCAAATGGATTACATTCTCAGCCCCTCAAGATTTTTGAGATATTTCTATCTATTCTGGATACAGTAGCTTGGTCAGATATGTACTTCCTTTCAGGGTGTACTTAAAGAGATGTTGGGTTGCTCAGCATGGAAAAATGAACAGTTAGGATGTCTTATATCCAGAGAAAAGAATACAAAGCACAGTAGAAAAGGAATAATAAATTTAAGAGCGTTTGATGGAAGTAAATGTAGCTATATGAATTCATATAAGGATATAAAGATGTTCTATGACGTGTGAAACAAATAAAAAAAAAGCCAGGGAGGTAGTAAATTGTGGCTAGAATTAGCTACCTCAGGCAGAAGCACCAAGGAGATGCAGAAACAGCCACCTCCCACCTTGCCTTCATCTGGCTTCTGTCTCCCATCATTTCTGTGACTGATCATGGCTAGTTGTCTACAGCTCAGCTCATTAGCTATTAATGACTGGGTTAAAATTTCCTGTTGTCCAACCCACACAGCCTTCTAGAGGTCCATTTTAAGCTCCTATTAAAGATGGCACAGGAAACAGATTGACTATTTATGGCACAACCTTGAACGTATTTTCTGGCAGGCATCTTTCGAGGCCAGCATTGCCTCCTCTGTGGCTTCTTAAGGTCAGCGCTCGACCTCACTAACTGCTAAGCCTGGATGGGTATGGCCAAGTCCAGACATTTTAATGGGGAAGCAGGCGAAGGGAATCGAAAGTTGTCAGTTTCTCGCTAAAGAACAAAACAATGCTTCAGCCACATCAATGATATAGTAGTGACCAGAGGCAACACATTAATTTAAGAGGTTTTAGAAACATTTCCTACCTAAAATATAAAAGATGAAAGAAAGTTTTTATTGGAAAAAATTTAAATTGGCTTTAAACCATGAAAATATATATATGTAAATATATATATATATATATATCTTCATAGTGGACCCTAAAATTCCATATAGTTACCTAAGTAAATATGGACAAAAAATGGTGAACAGGGGTCTCTCATTCAATGGTAACATCTGGTATCCATGAGGCCACCAGCTTGATCTTCAGAAGGCAAAGGTGGAGAAAAGTAATAAATAAATAATAAATAATAGAAGAGAGACTTAGTCATTGAGTGTTTAGCCCCAGAGAGGACCTGTGTGTCACACATGTACATGCCAGGACACTACTGCATGGTTGGATGGGGATAGGAGACAGAGAGGAGTGCTGTGTAATGTTGTCTCCTAAACATGACATGCCTGGCTCAGGTCACAGAAAGGAAAAAGGAACAAAGAGGAACATGGAAGTAGAGTGGAATTTAGGGAGAAAAAGGGAGTTACCAAGAGTGGGCAGAGAGTGAGCCACCCACTGAGTAAAATACATTATATAGATGAATGAAAATATCAGATGTAAAACATGCAAAACCCCACAAAAACAAATGCCTATGTTGAATCCCTAGCACATGACTCTTGTTATTAAAATTAAGATGGTGCAAGTATGTGTTCTCTAAGCTCGTAATCCTGTTTACATTTCACTTTGCTGTCCATGGGCTCACGTCAAGGGAAGACATGAAAACCATGGAGTCAGTCTTTACCAGTCTTCACTCCTTCGGTGTAACAGCCACAAGGGGTGCTGGCATCTAAAGCTGTCTGTCACTTCTCTAGCCAAGATTCTGCTTCTCCTTCCCCTCTAGGTTTAACTACATAACTCAATCCCTCAAGCACCTGAATTTTCTGTATTTCATTTTCAAGAAACCTGATATCAAAATATTTACCATGCCACCCTAATCTAGTATTGTCATCGGGCTGACTAGATTTAGTTTGGCTAAGCAAACTAAATGCATATTTTAAAGAACATGTATACCCAGCACACATTTCAAAAAAACAAAAGTAAGGGGGGCTGGAGAGATGGCTCAGCGGTTAAGAGCACTGCCTGCTCTTCCAAAGGTCCTGAGTTCAATTCACGGCAACCACATGGTGGATCACAACCATCTGTAATGGGGTCTGGCGCCCTCTTCTGGCCTGCAGACATACACACAGACAGAATATTATATACATAAAAAATAAATAAATATTTAAAAAAAGAAAATAAAAGTAAGACCCTTAAAAAACTGAAATTACATCCTTCCCCGGCGTGTGACAATAACAGCACCTCATGGCTAACAGCTCTTAGTCCTACAGCCCCACTTTGCTCTTTAGAAAAAGGTAATAACTAATTCCAGACAAATACATTTACTTTGGCTTCGACTATGTGGCTTCTGGTATTGATCCACTTGAACGAAGAAAATGTGTCCCCATCTTGACATCACAATTATTAATTATCAAAGCTAGAATAAAACCTAAGTGATAATGAATACATGTGTTGACTTATGAAAACCAGAATAAACATGGAGTTCCGATAAGACGTTAAGACCTGCACAGTCTAAACAATATCATTTGTCATTATGGTATTATTTCTTTACTTGGAAAAACTAAAGTAAATATGAGTTCACCTTGAAGGGAAAAGCATTAGTCTGGGCCCAACGTCTCAACTCCACCTTAAATGAGAGCTCTATGGTGAATGTCCTTGATTAATAATTAAGACATTTTTTTAACGTGACCTAAAATTAGCTCTGCCCTCATAGTAAAGTTTATTTTATAGGAGTCAGTGTGGTCCACAATGACAGGATAAAATGGTAATCCCTCTACAACAAAAATAGTCTTTTTTTTTGATCTAGCACTATTTTTTACTTAAAATGGTTATAGATACCACTCAAGGTTAAAAATGTGTGATTTTATCCTAAGATGAGTTTTATAAGTGAGTTTCTTAAAGGGAAGCACAAGTTGGCCATTTATAGTAACACTCTGGAAGTAGTCCATAAATATTTTTCGAAGGAATGAGTCACTAAGAAACAAATCCCGGTAAGACGATGATAGTCTGACTAAATGAACTTGTAAAATATTTGTGTGAGGATCAAATATGAACCCAAAGTAGAAAAGATGTTTAAATTGCTTTGGAAGGCAGTCATTGATTATGGAAGTGGTTTGAATCAATAAATAGGGTGAAATCCATGGAAACTTACCTCTGAAAACAATCTCCAGCACACTGGACTCTAGGGTGCTGCCAGAGTTGCTCCCAGGGTCACCAAGGCTTGGCTGCTATGCCTACCCAAATCTCCTGCCTTCTTTCTGATCCTTCCCCATTTTGCTTGTCTGCTCCATGTAATACATTCATGCTGTGTACCCAATTTTGCTATGCTTTATATTGTCTGTACACAAATAATAACTATATAAAAATATAAAAATAAGATTTAAAATGTGTTCTTAATCTAACCAATGCTTTTCTCCTTGGGTGAAAAAGAAAAGTTTTTTTAGACATGTCAAGGTTAATCACTTGAAAACCAATTTAGTCTTTCTTCTCCAGCAGACATTTTTTTTTTCCGTTAGTGAACATGAACTAGGCACTACACACAGACTCAGACTAGCAACTTTGTTCTGTGACATCTTCGGAGTCCAAGTTCTAACGCTTGCTCAACAACTTGATTCTACTAAATTCTTTATCTGGCGTTATCTTCATGGTGTACACAAAAGAACCAAATATCTCCTTAAAAAGCTTTGACCCAGCGTCACTCGTCTTAACCAGACTCGGAATTACTCACATGTTTTTGCCTGTTGCTATTTTCTATACTAACTGAACAGTAAATGTTTTTGTACTCCTTCTAAAGCAATGTCTTAACATTAATCCTGGTCAATGATCTTTAACTGTTAAACCTATTCAAAAACCTAACTGAAATCCCATCTTCCAGATCTGCTTTTCCCTTAGCACTGGTCATGTCTGACCCCTTCAATTCTTATTCTTCCCTCTGTAAATTGAAAGCATGAAAGGGTTTAATAAGTACAAAACCGGAAGTAAAGAAGTCTCTTGTGTATATTTCCAACAGCAGTGTAAACAGTGTATTGCCTACGGTGATGAGTTGACGGTTAACTGTAATAATTTTTATTATACCTTAAAATTGCAATGCGCAGTAAAAACTGGCCACACACTATATGTATTGACTATTTTCTAAAAAGGAATGAATGGTGAATTTAATTTTTATGATGGTTTGAAAGGAAATGGCCCTCAGGGTGAGTGGTTCTCTTAGAAGGTGGGGCGTTGTTGGTGTAGGTGTGACCTTGTTGAAGGAAGTGTGTCACGTGGAGTAGGCTGTGAGATCGCATAACTGTTCTAGTCATGCCCAGTGAGATACACAACTTTCCGTTGCACGCAGGATCAAGATGGAGCTCCTTCTCCACTCTCAGCTTTTTCTCCAGCGCGATGTCTGCTTGCATGCCACCATGTTCTCCATGATGATAATGAACCAAACCTGTGAAATTGCCAGCCATCCAACGTTCCCTTTATAAAAGTTGCCTCCTTTCTCCAGCTGCAACACTCAGGAAAACAGGCTCTGCACCTCACCTGGGCAACCCAGCAGAGCCGACTCTGTGGACGGGACACAGGTGAGCCAGTGGAGGATGCGAGTGTGGAAGGTGGCCCCAAGGTCCTCATCTGCCAAACGGCAGCACGGATGGGGCGAGATGCCTTCTACCTTCCCTGCCTGCTATGTCTGATGTACCGTGAGATAGCTGGCCCTGAGGTCATCAGAGCAGAGCAGAACGGTTGCACCTGCCCGTCCATCAACTGCAGCACTCGGGAGAACAGACCCTGCACCTCATCTGGGTAGTGCAATAGAACTGACCCTTTTGGCAGGGGTCAGGGAGAGCCAGCCCCAAAGTAAAAACTCCCTACGATTTGGTCGTCATGTACCAGTATGGGGTGGTGAGAGATACTCCCCAATATATTTTGCCCCTCACCAGCTGGTACGGACAAGGGAACTGACCTTCCTTTTCACCAGCTACAAGATGCAGGAAAGCTGGCCCTGTTCCTCACCTAGGCAGCATAGCGAGTTGACCCTGTTGACTTGGAGCCAGTGAACTGACTCTGAGGATGTGAGCTTGGGAGAGCTTGCTCTGCCCCTCATTTGCCATGGGGTGGTATGGGTGATGGAGAGATGCCCCCTCCTACTCCTGGCTACCTGTGATAGGTGGGAGAGCTGGCCCCGAGGTCAGAAGAGTCGGAGAGCTCTCCCTGCTCCTCACCAGCTACAGTACTCTGGAGAGTGGTCCCTTCCTTCATTTATGCCCTCTGCCCTTCCCAGAAATAAAATAAAATAAAATTTAAGAGATAAAAGGGGGAAACCTCATCATGGAAGCCGTAGTGTGACACAGTGAGTCACGCAGTAAACACTTTTATCCATGTATCTTTATTGCAAATATTCACTGCAAAGAGTCTTTGGTCTGGTTAGAGGCCTCTGGTTTCTGCTGCACTATCAATGCTGGGTCCTCACTGGGATGTCTCTAAGATATCCTTGTTGTTGTTGCCCTGTGTCTCCATGGAGATTCTGCAACTTCAGGTCATGTGGACAAGAAATGAATGGGGTTGAGATGCATGATGTGAAAAACACAAAAAATGAATAAAGAGAAAGTAAAAAAAAAAAAAAAAAGGAGTTGTCATGGCCATAGTGTCTCTTCACAGAAATAGAAACTCTAGCTAGGACAGTCATTAAGAATGAATTTTTATAGGGAAATAGTATTACATGTCAACCTAATCAGAGGATTCCCAATGAGCCCCAGTTCTCTCATATTCCGTTGCCATACTGGTTTCACACCTCTGTCATTAAACACGCTAGTGGGTAAATGCAGAGAAACTTAACGAAGGCAAACATAAGGTTACGAATAGCACCTGAATGTATTTGACGGCAACCGTATTTTTAATGTATTTGCATATTGTGGGTTAATAATCTATTCTTTAACATAATCCACTTGAATGCTTTCCTATTACAACACTGTGAATGAGGTGTATTTCCTCATAACTGTACAACTTTCTTTATTCAGAGAACCATGCTAAACTAATACTCACCTGCAGTACAAACTCGCATGAACTGTGAACTTGGGTACTGTGAACACGTTCAGCGCAAACTAAGAAATGCTAAAGATTGCTTACACTGTGGCTTTTTGTTCTGTGGATTCGGATACCAAAATTTTGAATAAATAATTACAAAACAGTAGCTACATGCCATGGTACAGAGAGTTATTTTGTGATGAGGTTGTTAGGATGTGACATTTGATATATTTTCTTCCCCATAAATTTCTGAGAAGTTATTAGGTGAAGTTGCTTCTGGAAGGTAATGACCGAGCTTCAGTCAACAATGCTATGCAGAGCCAGTATTCTAAAGATCGTATGGCATGCTAGCAGAAACAGTGATGAGTAAGACCCGCAATCTGATGAACATATATACATATCGTAGAGCTGGAGATGTATCTTGGTGACAGAAGATGAATGCGTACCATTCGACGGTCATGGGTTCAGTGCCTAAGATCACCACAAATGGCAGAGAAATTGGAAACACTGTATAGCACATCTTCACCCAAACTTGCAGTTATCTGTTTTATTTGAAAATAAAGACTACTTGCTGCCTATTAGCTATCACATCCACGTGCTTCTGATTTCCTTTGCTTGATGATTTACGGAGTTAGGCACCGTTGCACCTTTTTATGTGCTTACTCAGCATATCTGCTCTGGAGAAATGGCTATTTAAAACTTTTGCCTACTTTTAGGGGAGTATTTTTTTAGCAAGTTATGATTGTTCTTTATATTCTAAATATAAGTTCCTAATCTGATTCATGATTTTTAAATATTTTCTCCTATTCTATAGCTTATATTCTATACATATATATATATATATATTCTATTATATATTCTATAACTTATCCCCAGTGGGATATGCAGCAAAACGATGTTTAACTAAGTCTACTGATTATTAAGAAAAGAAATGCTGCTGCTTTTTTTTTCAAATACATTAGGAGAAAATGAACACATGAACTTGAATACCTGGGGAATAAAAGAGAAATTACAGTAAAATAAAACTCAGAAAAACTCTGATGCTAATGATAATAGCTATCAAATAAAATTAACAAAAAGAGAGAAGTAAAACTAATCATAAATTAAAATAAATAGAATGGTAAACTATAGGAATAAATTCAACTGTACATATGCTAGAGGACTAAATTTTGAAAGGGCTTAATTCGTTCATAAATTACAACGTTTAAAACAAGAACTATATAAGCACTGAAAATTTTATAATTTTAAAATTTTATAATGGGCCAAAAGATATTCTGTAAATTTGAACAAAATTTGAGTGGTACTAGTTATGCTAATGTCGAGGGGGAAAATACTAGGTTAAAAAGAAACAAAATTAAATTGTCATGTGTAATATGAAAAATACTATTCAAGATAACCTTTGCAACTTATTCGTCCAAGAACACAGCAGTTAAGATAGATTATTTAAATTTTACCCAAACTGAGGAAGAGTTAAAACAAACAGAGGAAGTAAACCCAGGATTAGAAATCTAATTTTAAAAGCCTTAAGCCACACTGACACCAGGAGAACATGGTCTACTAAATCAAGTAAGCAGGGCTCACATGAGATGGAAGCAGCAATCATGGGACCTGCATGAGTTGGCCCCCGGGTCCTCTGTGTATGTTGTGTCTGTTAGCTTGGTACTTTTGATAGACTCCCAACAGTGGGAGAGGGTGAATCTCTGACCTTTTTTTGCCTGCTTTTAGGCTCTTTTCCTCCTACTGGGTTGCCTTGTCAAGTTGCAATATGAGGACTTTTACCTTGTTTTACTTGATTTATTTTGTCATGTTTGGGTGTTCTCTCTTGGAGGCGTCCTCCTCTTTTTTTGAAGGCAAAGAGAGAGGAAATGGATCTTGGGCAGAAAAGAGGTGGGGGCTGTTGGGAGTGTCCCAGGAGGAGTGGAGAGAGGGGAAACTGGTCAGGATGCATTGTATGAGAAAAGAGTCTAAGTTTAATTAAAAGAAACTGAAATTGGAAGAGTAAGATTATCATTTAGGGCTTATCTTTCACTGGCTGGAATAAACTATGAGACTCCATTCTAATGCATACACCAGAGGAAATTATATTAAACGTGAAAAATGATTTCAGAGAAATAAATGAGAAGCAAGAAACCAAAGTGTAGAGATGATAAAAGAAGGGATTATGCTCTGTCTAGATAACTTTTAGACTCGAGACTAGACTGAGACAAAGAAATAATTCTTGAAGCAAGTACTGCACTTTAATAAAGAATGGAGGAGACCACAGAAAATTATTTTAGGGGTACTTGGAGGAAACCTACGCCATAAAACCATGCTTGAATTGGAGAGCTAGCCTGGTGGGTATGAGAACTTTCTGTGCATGTCATAGCACCAGAGAGTATGTCCCAGAATCCGTACAGAAACTGGCTGCAGACATGGGCAAGAAGTAGACAGGAAGATTACTGAGGCTTGTTGGGTACCATCTTAGCCTCATCTTCAGTCAGCAGTCAGCGACAGAGCCTTTCCTTTAAGGTATAAGGAGGAGACTCATAGAACAGGACATTCAACAAGCTGTCATGATCTACACACACACACACACACACACACACACACACACACATACCCTATTCACATATTACATTGACACACATGTGCAAAATCAATAAAGAAATAAAATTAAAAAATAAGATGTCTTCATATATGTATATATATATATATATATACATACAGTAGAAATGTTTTTGACATTACAAAGTATTGCTGAGTTGGCAAGATATCTCAGTGAGTGACGGGGTTTGATGCAAAGCCTAATGACATGAAATCTGTCTCAGGGGTCCACTGGATGGAAGAAGAGAACAGGGTCACATGTTATTCCCTGACTCCACATCCAGGCTGTGACATGTAATGACTTCACCCCCTTCCTTGGAAATAAATACATGCAATTCTAAGAAATTAAAAAAATATGTATCCCAACTAGAGATACATATACAGAAACTTTGGAAACACGTTGAACAAATTTAAAATAAAATGGTTTAAAGGAACTTTGAATCTTTTGGCAGCCATAGGACAAAGAAAGGGATGTGCTGTGGGGGAGGAAAGGAGAACTCTGTGGGAACTAGATAGAGCCATCTCAGCAGAGAACAAGACTAAAAGGGAAAGTTGTGGAAACTTATACATAAAAAAGTAACCTTTTTTTCCCTCTGAGAACAAAAACTGAAAGCCCTACATTATACTTTGGTCCAGCGCATGCCCTACATAAAACCTTAAGTCTTCCAACATGCTGAATACCACCGAGGAATGAATCAACCATCCTTTCTCTCTTAAACCTCCACTTTTTACTCAGTATCTGGCTATAACAGAACAAATCTACAGGGCAATCACAGGAGATAAGGTTGGCTTGCCTCGTGCTACGTATCTCTGTCTCTTTTCTTTTTCTTTTTTTTCTTTTTCTTTTTGGTTTTTCAAGACAGGGTTTCTTTGTGGCTTTGGAGCCTGCGCTGGAACTAGCTCTTGTAGACCAGGCTGGTCTCGAATTCACAGAGATCCGCCTGCCTCTGCCTCCCGAGGGTTGGGATTAAAGGTGTGCGCCACCACCATCTGGCTCTCTGTCTTTTTTCTAGGAATCACAATTTCTTAGTCTGGATCACACAGAATTACCAAGCCCCAGAGCATACTACATATATGAAAAGAAGCTCGTCGGATCGTTTCAGTGGCTATTCTGTATTTAGAACCTCACAAGGCAACTGTAGGTGATGCGCTATCTTTCATAACAGCTAAGACTCAGAAAAGAAACCCAACATGTTTTCTTTGCCCAGTGCCGGTAATACAGCGCCTTGTTGCCAAAGATGACTGAGTTATTTGGGAGAGGAGCTGATCTTGCTTGATTTAATTGTTGTTCTGTGTCTTACTGTAGGGATTAAAACCAGGAAGAAGACATGTTTTAAAACTTTGCTTTTCAATTGTTTTTCCTCATCAATGTATTTTAGACAATATTTTCCTAATAACTTCCCATGAAATATTAACACCACATATAAAGGTTGCTATCCACTGTGCTATTATTTACACATTGAAGTTTGATTACCCTCCTAAGAACCAACGTTTTGCTCTTTGGAGAAATATCACTCCATGGAGTCTGCACAGTTAAGTCACACCATTGAATTCTATCATATATAACTTTTTTTTTGCAACTTATATGCCCTTCACCCTAATTGCAAAACTGGAATGTGTCACTAAATTTTGCTTTAATCCTTAGAAAAAAGACTCAACATAATATTTGTGAAACTGCTATGGAGAAATCACTTAGATTAAGCAACTAAAGAGAATGAGTCAATTGGAGTTTGCTAACATGAAGTCAATAGCCAAGAATGTTTCATCCTTCCCATGACTGGAACTTAAGAAAAAATAATTTCAATGGTTTTAGAAATGTTTTACATATAATTAGTAAGTTGTAGGCATTGTAGCCACTCCCTGTTCTTATCACGTATCGTGTTTCAAATAAAGAGTTGTAATTTCAAAGAAGCATATTAAATCATAAAGGCATGTCTACCTAAGGTGTGATTTAATGGCATTTGATGATTGAACTGGATTTGCTTATTAGTTCTTATTAGTTGTGTTTATCCTATTAAACACTTGAATTAAAAGCAGAAAGCAATGCAAGGAACGACCTGCCCTGTGTGTACATGGACACACAAAGGAAGGGTTCACTTCCTTAATAAATCACGGTGTTCTTTGAAATGATATGTGCTTCATACTATAAAATGGGCTGCTTGTGTTCTTTATGTGGCAGAAGAACCAGCCTTTGTCTGTTTTTCTTGAGGAATCCAGAGCAAAATGCACCTTCTTTTCAGCCCTATCCATCCTATTCATTAATCATGTGTCTCTGTCCCACCTGCCTCAAGGTGAAAGTAAATAGCTTTCTGCCTCCATGAGGCATCCCTCAAGGTTTCTGAAGGAATTTAGAAATGGGCTAGATAAACACGTTTTATTTATTTATGCGTATTGCTTACTTATTTATGCCTATTTATATACTAAAATATGTTTATTTTTGCTCCTGTCAACGGAAAGAAATTCTCATGCTCTATGTCTTAAGCTTTAAGCGGAGAAATCTGAAAAGAAAATAAAAGATGCCATGAATTTTTCACACTGCTATCATCTGACGGAATGAAAATGAAGTCAACCATGCACAGGGTGACTGGGGATTCACACAAATATGATTGGATTCAGGCCACATGCCAGCTGCATGCCCTTGCAAAAGGCTGCTTCAGTTTTCTGTGCCTTTGATTGTGCTGGCTTCCTAGTTTGCCTGTAAGGCTTGCCGGGCCAGAAAATATCCTAGAAACATTTCCAGCACATTGTAAGCATCCCAACATACCAGCTATTAATAACAATAAATTATTCTCTTTCTTGGTTCCACAGAGATTGACTGTTGTACATAGTATCAAAAAAAAATTCTCCACTTTAATGATGACTATTAAAAATGGAAGTTATTTAGTATTCAGATACTCATATTCTAATCCAAGCGGTCAGGTACTTAAGGTGAAAATGTCAAGGAGAGTGTAAACAAGCACAAAGAATATAAATTTTTATACCACATTGAAATTTTAATTTCCTAAGTCTCATAAGCTAAGAATTGTTAAAGTGATTAGGTTTTTTTTTTATATTTTTGTTTTTTGTTTTTCAAGACAGGGTTTCTCTGTAGCTTGGGAGCCTGTCCTGGAACTAGCTCTTGTAGACCAGGCTGGTCTCGAACTCACAGAGATCCGCCTGCCTCTGCCTCCCAAGTGCTGGGATTAAAGGCGTGCGCCACCACCGCCCGGCCAAAGTGATTAGTTTTTATCTCCCTCAAAATAGATCTAAGGGATCCAAAAAACGCTTCTCAAATGTAAGAACGGATAAATTCCCAAGGTTTTCATTAAAATGCAGATTCTGATTAAGTCACTCCGAGAGGGGGACGTCAGTGGGGATATGCACGCAAGGCCAATGCTGTTATCTCAAACTGTGGTTGAAATGAGAGGATCTGCGATTTTCAAATACTTTATATTGCACTTGATGAAGGAACTTGTCAACATGCTCTGCCAGAAGCGTAGATGAACACACTTGTGTGTCTCTCCAAAACTGCAGAATTTAATGAATAGCAATAAACTCATATGCTTCTGTGCATACTATTGAGACTAATGGCCACGTGCCATAAATCCAAACTATAGAATTAAAGTACCCAGCAGATGACTCCAAATCATAGGGAACAAAGCAAAAGGCTAAAGTTCTGACCTCTTGTGAGAAAAACATAAAATTAATTAATGAAATGAGAAGAACATGCATTTCATGTAACACTTTTGTTGAGACTATATAACGTTCCAATAACCTTGGCATTAAGACATTGTATGTGTTGTAAAACACTAAGAAACATATAAAAAGTAGTGAACCAAATCCAGTATTTGCATGCACTGTGAGACTAAAGGGAATACAAGTTTATAAAGAGTTGTGCATTTTAAAACCTTTTACGACACTGAAGGAATATTCATATAAGTTAATGACAGGGAAAAGGCAGAAAGTTATTTAAAGTTCTGGGTTGCACGAGTCCTAATTGGTCTTAATAATAAAAACCCAGAGCCAGATATTGGGGCAAATGCTGCAATCTCTGAGAAAGAAAGGAGCAAGCCACAGCGAATTCTTACATTGCTACGTCTCAGGCAGAAAGGGCCAACCTCATGTCTCTTCCTGCCTTATATTCCTCTCTCTGCCCAGCCATACCACTTCCTGTCTGTCTGTACAGACCTCCTCCTCTCTGGTTAGTTAGTGGCTAGCTCTGCCCTCTGATCTGCAGGCCGGCTTTATTTGTTAGACTGTAACCAAGATGTCTCCACAGTTCTGTCACTTTAATATATGACACACATGTTTAACGTAATTAAGGGAAATCCGTTTTCTAATAAATGTTGTTTAAAAACCAAAGAGGTTCCCTTCCTATAGTTTAGTTTCCTTTAAACATTAGGTCAGAGGAGATTACGGAAATTGTAAGAGAAACTATTAAATATTTATCAAGCCACTATACACAAAACAGTTACAATGAATAAGCATCTGAACGACAGAAAAGATTGAAGATTAAATCATAAAAAAGTTATAACAAAGATAACTGTAGGGATGAAATCAACAGGAAAAGCTATATAATGTAAATAAAGAATATTTACCATTCATTGGTCAAAAAGATATACATATTTATTACAAAATTGGCTTGACTGACAAAACTGGAAACAACAATATATGAATGAATTTTTTAACATAGAGATCAACATGTAAATCGTAGCTTCTGGTTTATTTATATATTTCTTCAAGAGAAATGCTCAACCGCAGATACTGCCTTCATGCCCAATAACTCCCTAGCCATCACCAATTTATAGAAATACAGATTTGATGGAGACTGATGAGCCTATTATACAATATAATTCAAAGCACAGTTTCTCTCAGAAACCTGTCAACTCTTGCCCATAGAGTCACGTCCTCTTTGATTTATTTTTGTGTCATCTGTTTCATCTATAGACTTGGGCTTTATTTCATCTGTTGTCCTATATAATCTTTTGCATGACTTTTTCTTATAGGTATGATGACTCTTTGAATGCGGTGGCTCTGATTTTTTTCAGTCTCATGTTCTCAGTCCCAATCACAGGGCCCGAAACTTGGTGTTTACTAATATTTGTTAAGTTGTAATTAATTAAGCTTAGCTTAAAGAGAAACTAATCATGTTTCATGTTTATAAAATTAAAAGGTCGTAGGAGGTAAATTTGATCAGTAAAATAGTATATGGAGACAAGTTTAACATAATCTTTCATTATATTTTGGGTGATAAACTTAATGAGACTACTCAAAGATTATACCTTATCACCATGTATAGAGTTGAAGTATCTACCTACTGGCTGACCACGAGAAGCAATTTAGCAGATTGGTGTAGGAGGTCCTTCTGTCTCTGTGTTGCTTTTATTGGTTAATGAATAAAGAACTGCTTTGAGCCTATGGCAAGGGCAGAACAGAACTAGGCGGGAAAAGCTAGGCTGTATGCTGGGAGGAAGGAGGGTGGAGTCAGAGAGACACCATGGGGCCGCCCAAAGACAGACATGCCGAAACTTTAGCTGGTAAGCCCCTGCCATGTGGCAATACACAGATGAATAGAAATGGGTTAAATTAATATGTAAGATTAGCCAATAAGGAGCTAGAGTTAATGGGTCAAGCAGTGATTTAATTAATACAATTTTTGTGTGATTAATTTCAGGGCTAAGCTAGCCTGAAAACCAAGATGAACAAGCAGCCTTCCTCCTACAGTAGATTGTATTTCTTATGATATTTTTGTTTTCTCTATCATGGATTAGCTATTATTTGGTGTATTATTGAGTATAGGTATTATTTGTCTTAACTGTTCAACTTTCCTATTATTTGAAAAATAAGAAAATAGACTTAATATGCTAACAAGGTCTGATAAAACAAAAAAATAAATAAAAACAATCTTGGACTTTCCTGCATCCATGTCTGTTTACTTCCAGATCACTGACAGACTTTAATATTTAATGAACTTCTCAGGTAAAGTACAACAGAGGTTATATAACTGCGTCAGTAACATAAACGTAAGAACAAAATCTATTTACATGCATATTTCATATAGCTGCACGTGTGCTTACATTGTAGATTTTTGAAGATGGCTATAAATAACAAAATTTTTACAACTGGGGAAATAGTACATGATTTAAGAGTTTTTATTTTGCTGACAAAGGCATTTGTCCTTGCTCCACACTTAAATAAAATCAAGGGGGAAGGCTGTTGGGTAGAGAGGAGCTAAGGAGAAATGAAAAGACTTTGTTCCTCCACCTTTTCCCCTGGGAATGCTCTATGACTATATTATATACTTCTTTCTAACACATGTTCTTTTTTTTTTCTTTTGGTTTTTCGAGACAGGGTTTCTCTGTGGCTTTGGAGCCTGTCCTGGAACTAGCTCTTGTAGACCAGGCTGGTCTCGAACTCACAGAGATCCGTCTGACTCTGCCTCCCGAGTTCTGGGATTAAAGGTGTGCGCCACCACAGCCCCGCTCTGACACATGTTCTTTCACGGACCTTTGTTTCCATAGCTGTCTTTTCATACAGGTTCATAGTGGAACTTAGATTTACAGTATTGTAGGCAGAGCACACGCATGATTACCCACAGCTCACACTAAAACTGACTTCAAGACTTATCAGTCTAGGAGTGGTCTTGTTAAAAGTTGATGATATTGATATTAATTAATATATAGCTGTATTAAGAAGAGGAAAAGAGTCGTTAAACCAGATGTAAAGTAAAAAGAAACTTTTTCAAGAGTATGATACCTATACCAATGACGTTATCAGGAAGCTGACTGTGCTGAGAGGCCCTGCTGTTGACAGGAACTGATCATGCAGAACACACGAAATTATGAGAGCAAAACCCACTCACCATCTGAGGAAGGTCAGAAAAGGAAGAACACATCAGATAAACAGTGGCAGAGAGAATCTTACAGAACTATAATAATTTGAATAAGCATCGATACGGTTATTATTTTCAAAGAAATATAAGATAAACATACAACTGATCCATCAGGTCCTGTCTAGCTCCCTTTATCAACGAGAGAAATCTAATTATTATAAAACAATGACTGAGAGCTGGGTAGAAAGAATTTAGAGATCACATAAATGTCAAATAGTTTGACATTAAAGATAAAATTAACTTAAGAGAGAGAGAAAAAGAGAGAGAAAGAGAAAGAGAGACTAATTTTGCAGTATTCCCAGGCCACTTGAGAGAAAGTAAAGCATTATTAAATGTTGCTAAGAGGGGAAGGTTTGTGCTGAACTTTCTTTCAAGTCTTTCTTACATGAGGGAGAATTGTCTGTATTCTGTCAATCATGTTTTAAATAAACGCTGATTGGCCAGGCAGGAAGTATAGGCGGGAAAACCAGACAGAAAGTAGAGGTGGTGCAAGGAGAACAGGAGCATTTGGGAAGCAGGAAGCTTCCCTGGCACTCCTGTGTGTGGTCTCTGATACCTGCTAGACCAAGAATGCCTTGCAGGTCCGCGGCTCAAGGCGGCTATTTGGAAAAACAATAGCCAAAGTTTTGGTTTCAGCCTCTGATTCATTTGTAGATTGCCCCAGGAAGGCAGCTATCTCTCCTGGCTGAGGTGCAAATGCAGGAGTGGATGCTGAGAGACAAGGCAGGAAGAGAAGTTAGAATCAAAGAGACCCGAAGAGAGGGGACAGAGGAAAAAGGGCAAGGAGCAGTCGTGGAAGAGGAGTTTTACAGAGACAGGACGAGAAATGGGAGAAGAAGAAATATAGCTTGGCACAGGAAGAAGTAGTAAGGAGTAAGGGAGAAGAAATGGTTATAAGAGAGCCTAGACAGCAGAAGGAACTTTAAGCAAATAGAATAAATGCAAGGCTTCGCTGAAGAATAAAGAAAGCCTTTTTAAACTGTGATGGTGTGAAGGCTTTTTCTTTTCGTGCATCTCCGAGCACACATTTGGGGAAAAGCTTTAGTTTCTATGTCAGGGCAACGGTCCCGGACACCTGTGCAGATCTCCAAGGAGGCAACAATGTAAGCTGCCCAGCTGAGAGAAGGTACTGGCCATGTGGCTGACAATGGGTTAATATAAGTTATGGGAGCTGGTAGGAAGACTGAGCTAATGGGCCAATCAGTGTATAACTTAATGTAGACTCTCTGTGTGATTTTCTTTGGGGCTTGCCGGCTGCCGGGTACTGGGCGGGACAGAAACCCCAACGAGCAGGCCCCTCATGTTACACTTACATATGCATTCTATGTTGTTTTGGTTTTTATTTTATGTAAGCAAGTGAAATGAGCTTATGCCTTTGAATGGGAAAAAGACCCTTCTTTTCTTCTTGGTTTGACAAGCTGTCAGCATCTCCTTCTCTGGCAACCAGCCACATCACCATCATGGCAACACAGCTGCTTTGAACACTTTCAGATCACTGTGAGAACACTCCAGCTGCAAGGACCACACGCTGAAACCTTGGTCATGCTGCAGCAGGTTTGATTCAAGTCACAACCACTCCAGACAATAGCGGAAGCCAGCAATCTAAGCAAGACAAGCTTTGTATGATCCTGCAACTACTTTTTCCAAAATGGAAAAGTAGCACTTCTCCAATAAGTCTGCAAGAACACAGTAGTCGGTACACCAAGAACCCACGCAATGATTGCTATAAATTCTTTCCTTCATTTGCATACAACACACCCTCTTGAATACAATAAAAACTGTTTGCCTTAGTTTTCAAGTCACTCGGGAGCAACTCTCCCAAATGCAGTACTTCCTGTTTCACATGACCATCATAAAAGCCTTCTCACAAATGGCCTTTTTTGCCTACTTGGGGTTTTTATCAAAAATACGTGAGCTTAGGTAGTAGCTTAAAGAGAAGACAAGTGGCTAAAGGAACAAGGACTCAACCAAGGGCTCTGGAAGGAGTAAGAAATAAGGATAAGATAAGAAAAAGTAGACAGTCAATACGCTAAATGCAAAACATGGGGAGTGACAGACTACAGATACTGGTTACTAGAAGGATACCTGGGAGTTACCCAGTCTTGAAGGATGAGGGTCCCAGTAAGTTTGAGAGCTATAATATTAATCGGTATGACTGCTACCAATACTGACATAATTGATTTCTACTTTGGACTAAGGATTTCATAGTTCTTCAGTGTCTTGATACTAGCAAAAACAAGTCAAAGCACCAAGAGTCTAACATGAGCAAATGACTGTACCCATGAGAATCTAATTTCAAGGGTCTGGACCCTTAAAGTGTAGGAGGCACAGAGGTTCTGGTGCTCACTTGTAAGCACCAGGGAAACCAGACACATTAAACATGCTGGGTTATCTCTTCAAAGGGAGAGATATGTAACCTGTAACCTATTTCTTGACCAGAAGGCTAGGAACCGAGGTGGTTAGTAGCCTGATGACTTTTTTCACTATACCCAATCTTTGAGATATTACATGTAGTCAACATATAGATCCCATCTTTATAGAAGATGTCAATTGTTCTTTACGAAGAGTTTGGATGCAGTCATGTCTTAAGCTTTTGAGTACACATGGAAAACTATAATCAGAAAAAGTTCAACAAACTCTGCTGTGCTTAAATGAGCCTAAAATAAATTCCTCGGGGTCAGAATTTCAAAGTGTAAGCCAACACTGTGTCATGCTGCACTGGACTCCTTTTCTGTCTTTAGTGGATTGACTCTCGGCACTCTTCTGGCCATGGTGTTTGCAGAGAAATCCTCCCCTCCCCACACTAAAGGTTTAGTTCCAGGGGTCCTTCAACACTCAGAGTCTTATAACTATGTCTTATAACTATCAACACTAAAGAGCTTGTTTTGCAGCTGCTCACAATTTCCTCCTCAGAAGAACAAAACATCCCAGGCAGCATAGAACTAAAAAAAAAAAAAATCTTAAAAAAAGATCTTAGCTAAAGAAAAACTCAGTGAGCCGGGTGGTGGTGGCGCACGCCTTTAATCCCAGCACTCGGGAGGCAGAGGCAGGCGGATCTCTGTGAGTTCGAGACCAGCCTGGTCTACAAGAGCTAGTTCCAGTGCAGGCTCCAAAGCCACAGAGAAACCCTGTCTCAAAACAAACAAACAAACAAAAAAAACAACTCAGTGATATGAAAAATCAATAAATAAATCCTCCTTGGTTGCACCATAAAGAGACCCACCTTATTGTCATTACTTATAGATTCAAGATCTTGAGATTAATCTGTTCATCAGTACTTTGCATAGACCTGAAATAGGCACATCACTTTTCTTGACCTACACAGACATGCACACAGTAACAAAAAAAAATTGAATTGCTGTACCAGTATTGTAAGATGAAAGATGATGATGCTCTGACTCCTTGGAGTAGCTTGCAGAGGTAAGTGGAGAATAGAGCATTTGGCGAGTCATGTGCTCCAGTGCAAGAATTCCTAGCTGCAGATTACATTGTGTTAAGATTGATTCCCAGCTCCACCTTCTGGTAGCGGACAAATGAGATGAGTCATTCAACAATCTTGCTACCTCTTTTGTTTTATGAAGAAAATGAAAATTTACCAGGGTGTAAGGAATCAGCTTTTTTCATGTTTAATGACTTTTCTCATTGTTTCTCTTTTATATTGGTTGCTTCTTTGCTGGTCTGCTTATTTGAGATTATAATCCAAGTAAAATATTTTATTCCAGGAGCAATAGTTCAGTAATCCCTCAATTCCGTGTTTGCAGAGACCTTAGCTAACAAATGAAGGCATTGGTAATTCAAGCTGATTCCAGAAGTTATCAAAACAGATGTTACAAAGCCAAGAACATAAATCTAGAAATTCAAGCATGTACCTACATGGAATAGCAGATGCTTCAAAACAAGAAGAAAAGAAAAATATTGAAGAATCATTTGACAAAAATTTCAATTAAATGTAGACATACATAAATATATATTGCAAAAGTTTAGAAAATATGTCACAAAATCAAAAGAATTAAGCTACTATTAAACGAAACTTCACAAGAGACTGCATTTTAAAGCAACTTCTTCAAATAAATGATATATGGAAAATTGTAAAAAAAATCAGATAATAAAATAGGGTTGGGAAGAAGGCGCAGTTGGTAAATTGTTCGCCCTATGAGCAAGAAGAACTGGGTTGATCCCAGCACCCATATAAAACACTAGATATGGGTAATTCACAGATATAATCCCAGCATTGGAGAGGATGAGACAGGAGCATTTTTGCGACTCACTGGACAGCTAGCCTGGCTTAATCAACGGCAAGCTCAGGTTTCCAATGAAAACCTCTATCTTATGAAAGAACTAAGTAGGTAGTAACAAGGGAAAGAAACACAATATTGACTTCTTATCTCCAAAACACAAGCATGCACACACAAACAAATATGAACTGAATGTGCAAACACACATACACACACACCACACACACACACACACATGCACACACCATATATGTTTTATGTTGTATAGACTTAAAATTTAATCACTAGCTAAACTTACTTGGGAAAAAGACACATCCATGTTTTGTGTGGAAATAGGCTAGACCAGGAGAAGACAGAGGCTGAAGGGATTTTGTGAGCCTTTCTCCTTTTAGAAGCACAGGAAATGGTGGAGCTGGAGCCCCAAGGCTTCATGTGAGAGGAGACAGAGAGAGATCCATCCTGGACAAATGGAGAGCTGCCCGGGAAGGAGTGAAAGCAGCCGTGTCCTCGGCCACACGTTCGTTTCACCTTTAGCCAACATTTCTTGTCTTCCCTCATGACCCCGTCTAGACATGCATGAACTATGACCCCTACTCTACATGCATGAACTATTCTAGGCATCTTCATTGTAAGGTCACGATACCCAGCAGTTTGTGCATTTACATCCGTTCCAGGACGTCCAGGGCTACACAGAGAAAACTCTGTCAAAAAGAAAAAAGAAAAAAAAAGAAAGAAAGAAAAGAAAAAAAATGAAATCTATTTAAAGTTGTTAATTAAAAAGAAAAGGAGTTGGTGAATATAGATAATGTTAAGTACAATAAAAGAAATATGGAGTAATCAATTTTGACTAATGCAGGTGCATTACCTTTATGGTTAAGAACATCTATCATGGTTATTTTTTTCTCTGAATAATTAAATTCTAATAATTTATTTAATGAATTATTAAATAAATAAATACATGTTCTTCTCTCAAGGAAACCCAAACAAATATTAAAACTTATATTCAACAAACAGAAAGGTGTTACCTTTTTGGAGGTGTGGAACTATAATATGTGTATCTGGAACGTCATTCTTCTTTATACATACTCCTATTTGGAATGTATTTAATATGTAAATGAAAGATTAATCTGTACTAACGCTGCTATCTGGGAGCTACTTCACTGTACAGAAGTCTGAATTCATTCCAAATTGTTTCCAGCATCAATTCTACATTCCCTGTGCGAAGTAGGTGTTAGCAATAACTACACTTCATTTCAATACTATCGAAACTTGTTTCTTTAATTAAAGTGACCACTTTAATTAAAGTCTTATCTAACTACTAATCAAGTTCTCTTCCTATCTACCTATCTTTTGTACAATATTATTATTTTTATTTTATTTATTTTTGGTTTTTCGAGACAGGGTTTCTCTGCAGCTTTGGAGCCTGTCCTGGAACTAGCTCTTGTAGACCAGGCTGGTCTCGAACTCACAGAGATCCGCCTGCCTCTGCCTCCCGAGTGCTGGGATTAAAGGCGTGCGCCACCACCGCCCGGCCATTTCTGTCCATTTCCTAGTTTGGTTTCTAGAACAGCCTGTGATCTTTTAGGCCTTCAATGCCCAGCTTGCTATACTTCATCTGTGTCTTGTATATTTCATCTTACCCTCAAAAGTTTGATTTACTTTATTGAAGTTTCTGTTTTCTTGCAATCAATCCTGAAGCAGTTTGCAAAGGTCAGCCTAAGTCACTGCTCTTCTGAGACAAAATAAATACTGCTGTGTCACAGAGCCCTCTGAGTTTGAGAAAGGCAAACACTTGTCATTGAAGACCGCTCGCTAAAGAGTCTGATTATAATCTGAAAAATAAATGTTCTGGGTCAGAATCTCAGAACACAGAAATGGGTATTTACTTTGATTCTATCAAAAATGTTGGAAATGGGAATGAAGCATTTCCAAATCGAATTACTTTTTTTTTCTTTTGAAAATAATCTTGCATTTGTTATTTGAAATAGAATTTTCATACAAAAGATGAAAATATTTTTTTCTGGGATTCATATAGCTATTTAATTGTGGAATAGAAAAATCCTAGTTGGAAATGGAAAGTGCATGTTCTGGTAACAATGGCAGCAATTTTTAATCTTAGAATTTACAGTATATATATTTGTTATCTACTAGATGGATATGGTTGCTTATGACTAATTCAACTATTACGCCATTTCGCACACATAAAATGTATGTAGATTCTAGGCACTACTTTAAACTCCTTCAATTTAGATAGTGTTAACGTATATAATAATAGTCGTAGGTCCTTTTATGTGTTTGGCACAGTTCATGCGAGGGTGCATATGTGTGTGTGTGTGTGTTTTGTGTGTGTGATATGTTTGTGTGTAGTGTGTGGTTGACTGTGTGATGAAAGAGACATAGAAGAAGTTGCCGATTTAATATTCAAATATGAAATAGATTCTATTGTTTTTAATCTTTTCAGATGAGAAGAGTAAAACAGAGAACATGTAAATAATCTGTAAAACACTCTACAGCTTTTCAATTATTTCATAACTGTAAGTACAGCAAGAACAAATGAATTTTTACAACAAATATCCAGAAACATTTTGGACTTGGCCGTGGCACAAGATAAACACACATTTTTCTTTTTATGAAGTTGAACGAAAGATTGTGTATGGTGTATGTATGCATGCGTGTGTATGTATGCATGTATATGTGTGTGTATGCATGCGTGTATCAGTGTAACTAAGAGGACTCAGTACTATTCACACTTCCCACATCCCGGGTTTGGAATCCCGTGATTCCAAGTCAGATTGCCTGCCCTTATACGAATAGTAAAACTAGCCTCCTGGAATGCCATGTCATTGTTGGAATTTTAGCTAGTTTGGAACACGAAGCATGAAATAGTATGATAGTCAGAGCCAAGATGAGGTTCGGCTGGTGACTGTTTGCATTGGTGGCTGGTGAGCTCCTTCTGCAGTGTGCCCGTGTGTTCCTTCCCGAGCATCCTCTGCCGAGGGCTGCCATCCCACGCTGTTCCTTCATTGGCCTAAACCGTCTGCTGCTTGCATCAGTCTGCACCACGTCATGCTTGATCAGACTGCTTTGGCGTGAAGCGTGAAAGTCATGCTCGCCAGAAGCGCTACAGACTTGTTTAAATCTGTTAACCATGATTTGTGCCAGCAACAGTTTTGTGGCAGGATGTTTACCAGTGATGATTAAAGTACCGGGGACATATAAATGAGTCTCAAAAAAAAAAAAACATAAAACCGACAATTGAAGGTATAAAATTTTAAGTGTGTTTCATTTGTCCCTTAAAATGAAAGGTGATCACTACTAGATGAATTCTGAGAACACTCAGATTCTACGGAGGAGATTTTGAGTTTCATGGGGGCATTTAAATGGGAGGAAAAGAGAATTTTGCCGTTTCTATTTCCTGAGACTCTCTACCATGACTGTTCTACGTGTTTTACGATTATTCCTCTGCAGAAGCGTAGAGGATATGGGCACCAGGTTTCCAAGACAACGGAATAATCCCGAAGGACAACAGAACAGGAAGTGAAGGCAACTGGCAGCCAAAAGAATCTCCTGAGCTCAACCAGACAGAAACCTAACAAAGAAATACGGGATCTAACAGAGGTAATGAATCAAATGGACTTAATTGACATCTATAGAACATTCCACCCAAACAGAAAAG
>JAQHUG010000268.1:2474060-2492142 GCA_028555095.1 Dicrostonyx torquatus | reverse complement strand
TGTGTGTGTATGTGTGTGTGTATGTGTGGTGTGTGTGTATGTTTATGTGTGTGTGTGTGTCTGTGTATGTGTGTGTATGTGTGGTGTGTGTGTATGTGTGGTGTGTGTGTATGTGTGTGTATGTTTGGTGTGTGTGTATGTGTGGTGTGTGTGTATGTGTGGTGTGTGTGTATGTGTGTGTGTATATGTGTGTGTGTGTGTGTGTGTGTGTGTGTAGAACTTACAGGGAAAGCAGAGAGGCATGTAACACAAACCAAGCAGAGTCAGTGTTCTAAAGTATTCTCTATGCCTTTCTGCCTCAAAAGAACACATAAAGCATACAGCATGCCTGAACCATGGGAGTCTTACTCTCTACCATCTTAGATAGACTAGAATGCCCTTGCTCCCAATCTACAGCTTAGTTCTCCATGTTGCACTTATAATTGACAACCTTTCTTCTTGCCAAAGTGTCCTGCACTGTTTTCATCACTACTCCCAGGCTCAGCTTTGATATAAACCTCAGGCGATAATTGTTCTCTAATATTACAGTCCACGAACCCAGCTCCCCCAAATACACACATAAAGCAGGTTTTCTTAATTTCAAATTAAATATATTTTTCTAAAGGCCCTCTGCTTCCAAGGTTTACAGTGAAACATGAATTTTAATAGGTTCTTGGGAAAACTAGGCCTATACTAGTTTGGACCAATGGGTATCCTAGAGATCCACTAATTCTATTACAAAGTTCACAGCTCAAAGACATCGGATTGATATGGACCATTCTTCTAGATACCCGACTGAGATGTCAAATTTTGTTTGAGGATGGGTGTCAACATCCAGGGTATCACCTATAGGATAAAGGTTTCTGCTGTATACACCCATGTCCTGCTTTGGAACCGTAGAGTCAGAGGAGCAGGGTGGTCAGCGTCACTCCTGGTGATCCACTTGGAGACATTTGTGTTTTCCTCCAGTAGTTTTAGATCTTAAAAGACTAGCAGTTAAATCCAGCTTTTGGCACCATGATAGGACATTGTGGTCCACAAAATTGACACTTGAGAATTGTGCAGTACAGTTGCTTCTCTCTCTCTCTCTCTCTCTCTCTCTCTCTCTCTCTCTCTCTCTCTCTCTTTCATTGTATTTTAGGAAGCTTTATAATTTTACATTGGGTTGCATTCATAGCTACCCTTGACCATATGCAACCTGTGGGCTGTAGTATGAGCATGGCGGATAGGGCTTCCAAATCTTAGTAATAGTAGTGTTGAGTCTTAGAATGCTTCTACTGTCATCCTGTTTCCCAAATCCAAAAGACAAGGGACTAGCCAGGAAATAAGAAACTATCATCCATGTAGAGATAATCAGCCCAACCTTCAGGAGGAGGCAGGGCAGCCACTGTATAACGAGGAGGTGAAACTTCAATATGTTTGCTTTCCAGGAAGTCCACTGGGAAGCCTGTTGGTGCCGCTGTACTGGTTTCATATTAAAGGACAGTAAGCCCAGCCTGAGAAAAACACCACATCAGAGGACTCAAACTTCCTAGGTTGAACAATGGGCAACTAGAACAGGTGGAGGGGTTGGCGGGTGGTATCAATTATGAGATTGCATCACTGGCACTGCACAGTGCATCTTGTTAACCCTTCTCTGAAAATTTTCTGGGGAACAAGACCAACTAGATTACTGGACGAGCATTTTCCTGCCAGAAAGGAGTTATTTAGAAAGCAACTAGTTGTGGAACCCTCCAAGAGTGAATGCATCAGACAGTGTGTTGCTCCTACCGGCTTCCTTTTGTAGAGCCGCTTTCCTTCTTCTCTTAGAGGGCGGGCAGGAACAGCATCTCTGCTCTATATTCTGCGTGATAAGGACACATTTGGAGCTCACAAAGTTAAAAGAAACCCACATATACACATAGTAAACAGTTCAGAATACACACATTTCTGTGTGTTCTGAGTCAATCTTTAGCTCAGGTGGTACTTTGGGCAAACTTGATGTCAGAGAGACAATAATGATGTGACGGTTCTGAAGACAGAAGAAAAGAAGCATCAACATCACAAGGGCCAGAGTCAAGGATACCCATCTGTTCAGGAGATAAGATTAAGTTTGGAAAGTCTTCCTGCCTTTGTTTCCATGATGTATGTTTGCTGGATGAAGATGCAATGGAAGACAGAGTCTGGCCTTCATCTGCTCTTCTTAGATCATCCCTTCTCTAAATAAAGTCAGTTTAAAGATTGAGCTACTGTTCATTCATTGGCATTTGTGGTGAGGTGACAGAAACATGAATCCTGGTATCCTGAAGCTACATCCTTCTCTGGATATTGATGTCTCCAAAGACAGCCATTCTCTATGGTAAAGAATTGCCATTCAAAGTGGGCCAGGCTATTGACTGCCCCATATGAGGATAATAACATCTGTTACACTGGGCTCATCTGGAAGAATTTGGTGCTTCCCTACAGGATCGATGAAGAGTTAAGACTATAGATCCCCTTCCTGCTTAATCCTGCCATCCTTACTAGTGCATTTGATTCCAAAGACTCTTCAGGCATAAACTCTGTTGCTGCGTTTGCTCTGAGGGACCCAGTCTAAGACAGAGGTGTCAGGTAGGCTGCTGTTAGTAGACCTAGTCTAAGACAAACATGTCATACAAACTGATGTAAGAGGACTGTAGATGTAGTTTCTGTCCTGCCTGATCCACAGTCATTCAGTTCCAAAGAAACACACATAGGCTTATATTAATTATAAACTGGTTGGCCTATTAGCTTAGGCTTATTATTAACTAGCTCTTAAACCTTAAACTAACCCATAATTCTGATCTATGTTTATTCATGTGGCCTGGTATCTTTTCTCAGTGAGGCATTCTCATCTTGCTTCCTATGTGTCTGGTCTGTGACTGTGTCTCTGCCTTTCCTCTTCCCAGAATTCTCTTAGTCTGGTTGTTCCACCTATGCTTCCTGGTTGGCTAAGGGTCAATCAGTGTTTCTTTAAACAAATACAAGTGACAAATCTTTACAGTGTACAAAAGCTTTATTCCAAGAATTTCCCCCCTTTTATTCTTTTGAAACCAAGATTCTGAATCTAATCTCCTTTGTTTAGCTTTTTTCTTGACCATTGTTATAACAACTTGTAACCAACACACTAAACAAAGGCAAACATCCGTAATCAATTTTTGGGAATGTGGATATAGTGTTCTAGGATACTTTCAGATGATTCAGGGCGCTGGTAGTCTTATGGGGACACAAAGAAAATTTAAGATTATGTTCAAGTCCTGAGTTTTCTATAAGTCTGGATCCCCTCAGCCAGAAGCCTTGAAATTGTTCTGGATGCAGATCTCAGAAGAAATTGCAACAACGGTGCTCTGAAACATTGGGTCATCAGGGACATCCACTCCCACTGGAGATTTTTTTCAGGGGGTCTTCCTTGATCAAACCTTGTTTTTCTTAACCAGGAATGAATCCACAGCCTCTCATTTCCTTTGGAAACAAAACCTGGTGTGGGAAGTCCTACTGTACATGTTGCTTTTATTGGTTAATGAATAAAGAAGCAACTTGGGCCTGTGGCAGGGTAGAATAGAGCTAGGTTGGAAAACTAAACGGAATTCTGGGAGAAAATAGGCAGAGTCAGGGATACCATGTAGCTGCTGAAGGAGACAGATACCTGAGAACCTTATGGAAAAACCACAAGCCTCATAGTAAAATATTAAAAAAAATAGAAATGGGTTAATTAAAGAGGTAAAAGCTAACTAGAAATAAGTTTAAGCTATTGGTCAAACAGTATTGCAATTCATACAGTTTCTGTGTGATTATTTCAGGTCTGAACATCCAGGAACAAATGAGCAGTCACTACCTAAAACACTGGCATGCCAAAGTGGACTGACTATATCCACATAAAACCTCAGAGAGCTTAAAAAGGAATTCTAGACAAAAAGGATAGCATTTAGTGCAGCTTCTTGGCTGCCACATTTTGGGGAGGGGGTGGGATGGGCTTTGTTTGCTTGCAGTAAGAATGGGCACCATGGCTCTTTAAGAGAGGTCTTTCTGATTCATCATTAGCAACAAAAACACCACTGACTTCTTTAAGAAGCGGCAGTTTTCTAGTTCATGCTAGTTGTTTGAACAGTTCTGACTCCTCAAACAGGCCAAGCACTTAAATGGGGTCTGTGAGCAGCATGTTATAAATTGTTTAGAGGTGACAGATCCACTGTGACCCTGGAGCTGGGGTGGTGGGCATGGCTCTCCGAGGGAGTAGACATGTCTTTGCCATGTTGGGCTTAGTAGAGCCAATGGGCAGGGTCATGGGGTTGGTCCTAGCCATGCCTGCTTATCATTAAAAAAAAAAGTTCTCCTGGTCAAAAAATAGCACACAATAAAGACAGATTCAGTTGGAAAAGTCTGCTAAATGGATCACAGTGTTGGATAAATATATGTAGGCATGAAAGAAAGAGTAAAAAGAGTATAGACAGTTATTTAAAAATACAGTCATAGATTAAAGAAGATTAGATAGTAAAATAAATACTAAACTTGTAGAAAAAGTAATAGAGTAAGAAAAATAAACCACATAAAGATGGAATATACACAGAGAGTCTAGATTATGTATATTACTGTGTTTTTCTTGAAATTTTTGACTGTGAATGAGCTAAGTACAGAGAGACATTTCACTGTGCAGGCTGCTAAGCTAAACTAACATGTATGTTTTAAAAGTTTCTTGACTTCAAAATTTGGGTCTAAAATGTGTTGCTTTGGAAAGAGGTTCTACTTTTGTCCCCACGAGTATGAGAACTTGAGGATTCCTTCAAGACTAATGTGGTTTCATGAACCAAGACTCCCCAAAAGGTCTCTGTGAACCCCAAAATTACTTTGCCCAACAAAAGTAGGAAGCAGTTTGGAGAGAACTACACTGAAATTTCCAAATATTGTTTATAAATATTTGTTTACGTTTAAAGGAGGATATGATGTACAAATGAAAACTTTGCCTTTTTTGGATCTTGGTTTATTGATACAAATTTCAGGTCAATTTTCTTATATGTATGTTTCTGCTCTTGATTAATGTATTGTGTTTGTGCAGTTCATTTAAAATGTAATGCATAATAAAGAAATACAGGTTAATAGATAGTCATATATAATAATCAAGCTTGTGGTCATGTTAGTTAGGTTTTCTAGGTGTATAGAGATATATTTCGGATGGATAGGTATTCTTCAAACCTTTCAAAGACTAACAGGATATGACATTTAAATGTTTTAAAAACTTAAGACTTTTCATGACCATGAGACACATCGGCTCCTGGCAGCACCAATCTACTTCAAGAGGATGATGGGAATCTAAGAGGCTCCTTATAGAGTTTGTTAGCCATTTGGACAAGTAACTGGTTTTGCCTGAACTGCTTGATGTTATTCTGTATAAACTGGACAAGCAGGGCCCACAGAAAAATGGCTGCTGAACTTGTCAAAAGAAGGTGAAACCATCCTCCAGGGTTCCTGCTTCATGAAAGAAACTGCCAGACATTCTGCAGGACAAAGAAGACAGTGACTGACAAACCGCCAATACAGGCAAAATAGTTCTTCAAATTTCCTGCTTCATGGAAAAGTCTGCCGAATACTATGGGCCTGTGGACTGAAGATGAATGCCCCAACATTACAGAAGTAATTTGAGTGACTGTCCAGGCAGCAATATTCTTCTTTCAATTCTTTCTTCCCTTGTTACCATTAAGTTCTACTTTGAATAGAAATTAAAACTTTACATCTTCATGAGTTTTCATTTTGACGAGTCTGCTTAATATTTTCCTTATTCTCATCCAGTATTAAATGTATACAATAGATTGCAGGTTGTTTTTGTTTTTGGTTTTTTTCTTTTTGGTTTTTCGAGACAGGGTTTCTCTGTAGCTTTGGAGCCTGCACTGGAACTAGCTCTTGTAGACCAGGCTGGTCTCGAACTCACAGAGATCCGCCTGCCTCTGCCTCCCGAGTGCTAGGATTAAAGGCGTGAGCCACCACTGCCCGGCTTTAGACTGCAGTTTTGTGTGACATTCTGATAATCAGCTGGGTAAGGCCATATTCCTCCCTGTCCTCCCCAGGTAGAACTGAGAAACTGTTTCATGTCCTTTACCTGCTTTCTTCTTCCCAGGTTTGTTTCCATGTTGAACTTTTGGATAGTCTTTAGAGTTTTCCCAGTGTTTGCCATTTCTGATCATTGATGTGGGGAGACTCTCGAGTTTATGGTACTGGTTTTCAGCTGAATTCCATTATGGAATTCAGAAGACATTTCACATTTGCCATTGTAAGGTTTGTGTTTTCAAGTAGTAACATATGTCTCTTTTGTTAGGGCTAATCTACTTATTAGTCTACTCTGTTAGGTAGAATCTACTGCAATGTTCTACGAGAAAGAGACTTACGGGAGAATGATTTGAGTGGCGTGATTTTGACCCCGAGCCTGTGGAAGAGCAGTGAGAACCAGTCTTGTACGGACAGGAGGAAGTAGCTTCTCATGAGTCTCGGAGAGGTTCATGTAGAATGTGGAATCTTAGCCAATCAATATTTTCAAATTTTGAGGTGGATCCCAGGTGTCCAGTTATGATATTCAGTACATTGATGTGACCTTGGGACCAGATGTGTCAATTCAAATGAGGAAAGTTCCAGAAAACTGCTGAGGCCTGAGAGTTGTTGACTTGAAACACATCCGGCAACTTTCACTGAATGTAGCTGAGGAAATCCTTGTCACTATTGGATACTTCTTAAGAAGGTGTCATATCTCACTCTTGAGATATCATGGGGCTGTTTATCTCCATTTGATATCCCTATTGTGAAGCTTAAAGCACATTATTTTTAGTCAAGCCTTTGATAGATGTATTATCTTTGTTATGTATCTTTTGTTTCGAGAGTTATAAGTTCTGCATTCTTTTCTACAGTATTTCATATTCTAACGTTACATTTGTGTTTCGATAGATTATAAATTTATAACTTGTATTTTACACAATGACTTCTAATTAATACGTGGTATATATATGTATAAACATGGCAGATTTGATGAGGTAAAGTCCATGAAGGCTCAACCCTACATAAAAAAAACTACAGGTCACTGAGAAAGGCTGGGAGCAGAAGATGTGGTCCTCCCCAGGAAAGAGCAACCAACTGGTTGTACAGTGCCAAATGTAGACCCTCAGAACATATGTACAAGTAACATTGTATGGATTTCACAGGTCATATTTGAGAGTATATAAATATGCATATATGCGTATAATAACAGTTAGTGAAAAGAGGCCATGAATTTGAAGGGGAGCGGGAAAGGGTTTGTTGGTTGATTTAGAAGGAAAAAAAAAAGGAAAGAAGAAATGCTGTAATTAAATTATAATCCCCAAAGTTAAAAACAATATCTTAAGAAGTATATATAAATTATATGTATCTTGAACACTTACTCATTAAATACATTAAATACTCATTAAATAGCTGTCTTAATGTTACATTTTTTGATAAAACAAATTGTTCTCTCCTCAACATTTATTACATTTTTTTTTTGCTGTTTACTTTCTTTAGAGATAGGAACCTAATGTTGCCCAGGCTGGCCTCGAATTGGCTGCATACCTGACCAACGTCTTGAACTACTGCCCCTCTGGCTTTGCCTTCCCTGTGCTGGGATTACAAGCACATGCCACCATGCCCTCTCCTCACTGATTTTCAATTTTTGAATTCTAAATGGATGTTAAAAATTTGTTTACTGCCGGGCTGTGGTGGCGCACGCCTTTAATCCCAGCACTCAGGAGGCAGAGGCAGGTGGATCTCTGTGAGTTCGAGGCCAGCCTGGTCTACAAGAGCTAGTTCCAGGACAGGCTCCAAAGCTACAGAGAAACCCTGTCTCAAAAAACCAGATGAATCAGGTTCTGTGCTAATATGTAGTGTGTGTTAAGAGAGGGGAGCCTTGAGTTCCCAATGACAGTATCAATGACCCTGTATGATCACTGAATAAAATAATATGTTATATGATGAATATTCTAATACTTCTTTGCCTTCTTTCTTTCTGTTCTCAGTAGTGCAGGAGCTCTGGTCTGAATGATGCCTGTTGTAATAGCTGCTGACTCCCGCATTACTAATACGTTAAATCTGCTTACTTCTCTTCTCTAGTGCATGCACAGCAGGCACCTGTGCCCTTCTGTGTCCTCTGTTGAAGCTTCCCCATTCACCTCAAGTCTCTGCGCCTCTAACACAGATATGTTATAACTATTTGTGAAGCCCAGTCTTTAGGTGTAAGAGGAGTCTTCACATATCCACATTTGTTGTGCAATGTGTGATTGAGTGCATTGAAATAGAAAATAATGTCTAGCCCCACCCCCGAACCAACAATGTACAATAACTTCCTCCAGGGACCACTCCTTTTTAGGTCATGTTAAGCGTACAGTTTGCATCTGTGTTCCCAGCCATATTGTTCAGTCGGCCCTCATAGCAATCACTTCATAAAAGTTTAGTCCTCTCTTTAAAGTGTCTTTTTTTTTAAAGCTGTACCAAAACCTACCTCTTTCTGCGTCTGTATTGAGTATATTTTAGCTGGTTCAAGCTAGAGTCATAACCGTTCGTTGCAACAGATAGAATCTGAAATTCCATGTGACTAAATCATGTGCATAAATCATTACCAGGAGCTCCAGTTTAAGTTCTACTGAACAGAAACACCCTTGATATTTAGTAGAAAGGAAAAATCGAGAACATGCCTCTCAGATAGGTGTGTAAATGTTGGCTGAGACGGTAGAGAGGCCTTGAAGCCTTATACTGTGACTCGTCCACCAAGATTGTTGCCACAGTATAGTCCATTCCTAAAGTGTTCAAGCTATAATCCTTGAAAATCATCGTCAGCATCACCTGGAAGCTTTCTAGAGTTGCAGACTCCAGCTGGTCTCCAGATGGGTGGATTCAGGGGCTCTGAAGGGCGGGATAGAGCCTCACGATCGTTTCACATACAGAATCGAGAACCACTGAGAAACTTGCTCATGGAGCAGGTCACGGCCAAGCTTTCACACTGGGTTCATAGAATCACCAGAAATTGTTCTGAAAACTAGATCCTGGGTCCCATATGTAGCTCCCATGAAGAAGACTGCAAGAAAATGCAATGTTACCAAGTATTTTTAGCGTTTCCCAAGCGAGTCTCTTTTTCAGTTTAAGTGGTCACGACTGCCTAAGTATTGTTCTGTGTTCTTCCCATTTTCTTTTTTTTTTCAAGAGGCATTCTGTTCTCTTTGGAACTTCAAAGGAAAAGAAGGCAATGAAATCTGAAACTGACTTGTGTGAAAGAGTGTGCGCATATACCAAAGTCATTATCTCAAACACTGGTAATCCCAGTACCTGGGAGGTGGGGACAGGAGGACAAGTATTTTAATGCCATCCTTAGTTACATGTAGTAGAAGGTGCGGGCTGTGTTCCCAGTACCTGAGAGGAGCGCAGGCCACGTTCCTGGCCACCGGCCTGCTTTTGGTCCTGGCTAGCTTATACCCGGAATAACCACATGAAAATTATATTAATTTAAATACTGCCTGGCCCATTAGTTTTAACCTCTTCTACATATTAGTCTAACCCATATCTAGTAATCTGTGTATCACCACGTGGTCGTGGCTTACCACGAAGATTCTAACCGAAGTCCATCTTGGGCTGGAGAAACATGGTGTCTGTCCCAGTGCCTTCTCTCTCACAGCCTTCTCTTCTGTCTACTCCGCCCACCTAAGGGCTGCCCTATCAAAAGGCCAAGGCAGTCTCTTTATTCAACCAATGAAAGCAATAGAAATACAGAAGGACCCTCCTACACCATTTTTGGGGCCGGTCAGGGCTTTATGTGACTCTGTGCAAAAGAGTAATTTTGCTCATTTAGCACAACATTCATTTTGAAAATCATTACATTCCATAGTTGTCTATTTATTGATATTAAGCAACATGGCCTGTATCATACACAGAGTGATTCTTGAAATTACAGATGTTTAGATTCGTTGAAGAAGATCTGTGGTTATTAATTGATACACAAGAGCACATAAGCATCATTAGTGCACCCAGAACATGTTTTAACTCATCAGAATACGTTATCATCTACATCATCTATACCTGAAAAATAAATATGATATGGAATACACCTATTGACTGTTCCGTGTCCATCTGTAAGTTCTGGGTATCGAGTTCTTGGTGAACAAAGTAAAAGTGTTGAAATAGTTCATCTTTGATGTTTCTTGCTTTTCAAGCTACGATAATTAAATTACTTAAAAAATACTATGTACTATAATTAAATTACTTATCAACTTGCATGCACAGTCCCTTCCAGGAATCATAAATGAAGATTAAATGGCATTCCTTTGAACTTCTGTTTATTGGCATTTATTGCATTGGCTACAGGCAAATACTTAAAATTTATTACCCCTGCCAGTACAAAGCAGAGCACAAAGGATACGGACAAGAATGTTCTAAATAGTTTATTCATATTTTGAGCAACTTACTGTAAGTTTGCTGCTTCTATTTGATAGAAATATCTCAAATAACAATCAAATTCAAGGGCAAATTCCAGTATGGATTAGAATCAAAGATAAGAGTAAATAATTAAACCACCCAAGCCTATGTTCTTTACAATCCTGTGTTGGGTTTCCGTTTGCTTTGGTGACTTTATATAGGAGAAGTTTGTTTTGATTGATGGTCTCAGAAATTGCATCATGGTTACTTTCTTCTATTTCCTCTGAAAAACCTGTTATAATAAGAAATCAGTGGCAGAGAAAGATGCTAGTCTTACTGCATCCAGAAAGCGATGGAGGAGACAAGAATAAGCATCTCCAAATAACTTAACTTTGACTTTTTTAATGGTGGCCCAGCTCCCATTAGAATCCAGCCCTCAGCCCATGTGCCTTTGGGAGAATTTAAAAGCCACTCTCCAGCAGCCCTTTCTCAATTCAATGTCCAATATTTAAAAATATGATACTTGTTGGAAAATGTGAGTCCCATCTCCAGCTCTACAGTAGAACACACTCAGCAGATTTCTGTGACCCCACGCACCTTCCTATCAGTGGTGGATCCCACAGCTCTTCCCCATCTAATCTTCATCACCCCATTTGTTGCAGGGCCCCAGACTCCAACCCTAGCAGGCACCTCTTGCTCCTCTCAGGGCAACAAGTAGGCTAAAAACAGACCCGCACCTC
Organism: Dicrostonyx torquatus; assembly: GCA_028555095.1. NCBI lineage: Eukaryota > Metazoa > Chordata > Mammalia > Rodentia > Cricetidae > Dicrostonyx > Dicrostonyx torquatus. The sequence goes on along the minus strand of JAQHUG010000268.1, from coordinate 2,481,034 downwards.
TCCTATTCTTCCTGAGATTCAACACACACCCATGCCCAGTCTCACTCGAAGTTTTGTAACGTAAAAATTTTTGTTTTCCCTTTCCTCTCTGACACCATCCCCAAGAGATAGCAAAGCTTCTCCTCCAACATACCCATCCCAACTCATCCCAGTATCCTTCCCTGTAAATATACCAGCTGAGTAGATGAGGAAAATAGACAGCACACTACTATCACACTCTCCAGAAACCCAGAAAGGAAACAGAAACCAAGACTAAAAGAATAAAAACCCTCTCAACAAAAACAAATCCAGAAATCGACACCTAGACCTACAATCATCCCAAACCAAGATGCCTAGACACAAGTGTAAAAGCACCATCAATAACAGGCAGGGATATATGTCCCTACTAGAGCCCCCCATCTGACCACAGCAGGCCCTGAATAGTCCAGTGTAGCTGAAGCAGAAGCTAAAGACCTTAAACCAACTATATGAAGATGACAAGATCCTTAAAAATAAATAAATAAATATTCTTTTATTTTTTTACTGTTTTTATTAATTTTTAATTAATTTTTCTCTAGTATCCTCTCTCTCTTTTCACCCTCTCCTGTGACCCCTGTGCTCCTAATTTACTCAGAATATCGTGTCTTTTACTTCTTCCTATGTAGATCCATGTATGTCTCTCTTAGGATCCTCTTTATTGTCTAGTTTCTCTGGGTTTCGGTAGGCTGGGTTTTGTTTTCTGTCTAAAAGCCACTTACGAATGAGTACATATTATATTTGTCTTTCTGAGTCTGGGCTACCTGATTCAACATGTGTTTTTCTAAATCCACCCATTTGCTGGCAAATTTCAAGATGCCATTATTTTTCTCTGCAGTGAAAATAATCATCAATGGTCACTGATACCTTCCATTATCAATGGTCTCAATTTCTCAATAAAAAGGCACAGAATACCAAAGTAGATGTGAAAACAGGATCCATTCTTCTCCTGCATCCAGGAAATCTACTTCAATTTCAAAGACAGATATCACTTCAGGTGGAGGCATTGAATAAAAGGTACTCCAACCCAATAGAGCTGAGAAGCAAGCCATTGTAACCAATCTAATATCGAACAAAATAGACTTGAAGCCAAAACTAATCAAAAGAAATAGAGAAGAATACTATATATACATCAAAGGAAAAATCAAAAAAAGATGAGATTTCAACACTTACTATGTGGATGCAAAACAAAATGCCACACATATTTGCAAAAAAAAAAAAAATACTGCGACAGCTTAAACCACATATTGTCCCTCACACACTTAAAGTGGGAGGCTTCAATATCCCACTCTCCCCAGAGGGCAGATCATGTGGACAAAAACTAAACCGAGAAATACCGAACCTAAGAGACATTATATATCAAATGGAGTTAGCAGATATTTACAGAACATTTCACCCAAACACAAAAGAATATATATTCTACTCTGCACATCATGGAACTTTCATCAAAATTGACCTCTTACCTACAAACAAAGCAACTCAACAATTCAAGAAAATTAAAATAAAAGTCCCTGCGTCCTATCAGATAAAAGTTAGATATCAATAATAATAGAAACAAGAGAAAGCTTGCAAACTCATAGAACATTAACAACTCTCTACTCAACGAAAAATATGTCAAGACAGAAACAAAAAAGAAATGGAATACCTTCTAAAATCCAATGAAAATGAAGACACAGCATCCCCAAACTTAAGGACCACAGTGAAAACGATGCTAGGAGGTAAATCCATAGCACCACATGCCTACATAATAAAATTGTAGCAATCTCAAACTAGCAGTTGAACAGCTCACCTGAAAGCTCTAGAATAAAAAGACATAAAATCACACCCAAGAGTAGATGACAAAAAAATAATCAAACTTAAGCTGAAATCAAGGAAACAGAAATAACAAGAATATTATAAAACATTAACGACATAAGTGTCGGTTCCTTGAGAAAGTCAACAAGAAAGACAACCCTTTATCCAAACGGAAAGACAGAAATGAAATATTCAAATTAACAAAATCAGAAGTAAAAATGGGGACATAATAACTGACATAGAGGAAGTCCAGAGGACATATTTTAAAAATGTGTATTCTACCAAATTTGAAAATCTTAAAGAAATGGATACCAGTTACCAAAGCTAAATAAAAAACAGATAAATTTAAGTACAACTTTAACCCCCATTGAAAACAGAATCAGCTCTTAAAACTCTCTCAACTTAAAAAAGTCTAGAACCAGACAGTTTTAGCACAGAATTCTACCAGAATTTCAAAGAAGAATTAATGCTAGTACTCCTGAAATTATTCCATAAAATAGAAACACAAGAAAAGTTGCCAATTTATTTAATGAGGCTAGGAATCATAATAACCAAACAATCAAAAGACTCAAAAAAAGAAAGAGGATTCCAAACTAATTTCCCTTATGAACATAGATGCAAAATTACTCAATAAAATATTTTCCAAGAACATATCAAAAAGATCATCTACCAGACGCAGAGATAGTTCAGCATAGCAAAATCTGTCATGTAATCTACCATATAAACACACTGAAAGACCAAACCACATGATCATATCATCAGATGTTGAAAAGGCCTTTGACAAAATCCTACACCCCTCTTTGATAAAAGTCCTAGAGAGATTACGGATAAAGGGTACATACTTAAACACAGTAAAGGCAATTTACAGCAAGCCTACAGTCAACATCGAGTTAAATGGAGAAAAACTCAAAGCAACTCCACTAAAATCAGGAATAAGATAAGGTTGTACACTCTCTCTATATCCATTCAATATAGTACTTGAAGTTCTAGCAAGAGCAATAAGAAAATTGAAAGAGATCAAGGGGAGAAAATTGGAAAGGAAGAAATCAAAGTATCATTATTTGCATATGGTATAACAGTATCCATCAACGACCCTAACATTCCACCAGAGAACTCCTACAGCTAACAAACACTTTCATCTGAGTCTGGATACATGATTAACTCAAAAAAATCATTGGCCTTCTTATATACAAAGGACAAATGGACTAAGAAAGAAATGAGGAAAATAACACCTTTCACAATAGCCCCAAATAATTTCAAATATCTTGGAGTAACACTAACTAAGCAAAGACAAAATTGATGAAAAATAGATAATTTATGTATTGTCTCTGTGTAATATGGTAGCATTCTGGAATGCTAAGTAAATGCAGAGTTGGTTTATTCACATTTCCTGTACATTGTTAGGAGGCTCCACATAGTTAATTTCATAGTCACCTTAGTTTTTTTTAATTTTCCAGAATAATAAAGTGCTGTATATTAATGACAAGGGAAGAACAAAGCCATGGCAAGTGGTCATGGTCCAACAACACCCAGTCTGTTGGCCTCCGGCTGAGTGAAGAGTCCATCAGCTAAGACAGATTTTCCCTAACTGACGAGAAATCAACCAACTCTTTGGTTTGGAACTTACACATGTGTTTGGTGGCTTTGGTTTTGCATGTCTAGCTTCCGTGGCAACGGAAATTGCATTTTATAAGCAAGAGTTAAGCCGATAATCAAATTTCTGATCCTTTCATATTTTTTCATTACTAATAAAACTAAGACTTGGGAAAGAAAGCGTAAGGCTTGTAGAAATTTGCCAACCATTTTTTTCAAATTTATTTGTAATTTCTCAATATGAAAATGCCTTGCTAACCATTAGTCTTTACTCACCATCAGGTACAAAACATGACTGTACTAAGCAGGAAGAGTCATACAAAGAAATAAGTAAGTGACATTGTAGCATAACATCTTTGAAAAATGAGATTTATTTAATGTAAAATTTTATTATGAAAAAATAGTTACAATGATGACTCAAATTGCACTTAATCTGATTAAACCATGATCAGCCTATTAGACTGGATCTTAATTTTAATGAGGACTTTGAAGTGATTTGTGTATATTGTGAAACACTTCAGACTGGACTAGAAAGTCAAATTTTCCTTGGTCATATTTTGTTTAAGGAAAGGGGGCTTTTATAAATGATCTAATGTCTTTGGAAAGTCAGAAGAACAATGTGGAAGTATAAACAAACCACAGAATATTTAATTTAATTGTGACTCTAATTTATGAGATTTAGCAGTGTTAGTTACTATGTCCTGTATTGATTTAGAGAGAAATGTGGGTCAGACATACCACTGTGCTCAGGATGGAAAACAAACCTTTACTGAACTTAAGAACAGTGGTGAGTCTTCAAACTATTTTTTATGTTCCTTTACTTGTTCTCAAACCATTGGTTTCATCTTTCATTTGAATCAGAATAAAATACAATTAAAAGGGGATATTTCATCACATAAATAATTTTGAATAAACATTTATTTCTCAGATCTGTAATATAATAAAATCATATCGTATTTTTTCAGTTTCTGTTTCCATTATGGTGTTTTTGCAGTTGACAATTGCATTTGCTAGAACAAAACACCATACAAATGCAACTTAAGAGTGGGGGGAAGGTTTATTTGGCCCACACTTCCTGGACAAGAAAGTCAAAGTGGTGGGGGTTCAGCGTATGTAGGCATAGCACATTCACAGTCCAAAGACAGAGAGAGATCAATGATGGCTTCCTTATTTTCACTCAGTCACAATTAAGGTTGATTTCATATCTCAACATAGCATAGAGCAGTGTTTCTCAACCTTCCTAAGACTGCAAAACTTTAATACAGCTTCATGCTCTGGTGACTCCCAACCAAAAAATTATCTTTGTTTCTCCTTCATAGTCACAATTTTGCTACTGCTATGAATTTTAATGCAAATGTCTGTGTTTTCCAGTAGTCTTAGGTGACCTCTCCCAGGGGCCGGGATGCACAGGTTGACAACCACTAGCCTCAACCGTAGCTCACAAGCATATGTAGAGACTTGTCATCAGGTATTTCTAGATTAGGAAACTGATGTGTTTGGCAGCATGAATCTGGGAGCACGGAATATAAAACTGAGGTGGACTGACGTCTCATCTAGCAGCCGACTTTATTCAGAGCCTCAGACAATTGGTATTCTGAAGGTCATGTGAGCAAATTTCACTTGAGTTCAAGTTCAATGCAGCCGCCAAGGCAAGATCCCGTTAGTTCAAGGTGAAAAGTGTTAGGAGGACAACTCATGCTTAGAACAATAATGGATAATATGACGGTAACCCAAAGTAAACGTATTCGTATTATTGTAACCGGGAGGAGCATAAAACCATATGCCAAGAACAACTCATGTTACAAAGGAACAGAGAGGTTACAATACTCTCCTCTTGTTTACTTGGAGTTTCCTCACAAGCTCTTGGAGATCTCCTTACACAGTCTTATTCATTTTTTAAGTGCAGTACGTCCACAGTGGTTTTGATTCAGGATGTTGTTGACAAATCTAATTGTCACCTAACGTACACGTACCTTATAAGTAAGCAAATTATAAACACAATGAGTGACATTAGGCCAGAGAAAGCATCCTTTGTTATCCTCTGCCATGAGGAACAAGGGTCCATTCCTTCTCAAGCTTCAGCTGCTCCAACAGCCATACCCTTGAAGAACTACCTGGTAAGCCGTGTGAAAACGTATCAAAAACTTTCTGCTGTAACTGCATAGCATCAAAACTTAAATACATCCCCCAATCTTGTAAATCCATTCCCATGCATAATTATAAGCATCCCACAGAACTGATCGATTACAATTAAATCAAGGACTACTGCCCAAAGAACAGTTAGCAGCTAATGTTCCATGAGGATTCCAATCAATAAACACATCATCACCATTTTTGACTGATTTTTTCCTTTTTCCTTTTGGCATCTTCTAATAGGAATAAAAATGTTACGATGCCAATAGGAGGTGATTCAAATGTAAACACCGTAACTACTTCAGATGGAGGAATGAGTCTATTATGGTCCGAAAATCCAGGCGTAAGAGTCATTAGTAAAAACGACAGGAACTGGTTAGATGCGTTCAGAGACACCACAGATGCACAGGTCAAAGAAGCTACCATCACTGGAGAAACATCCTCAGGTGACTCTGGATTTTGTAGAGTAACACCTCTCACTTGGTGCACGAGGCCATAACTTGGTCCCAGGTGGGAAGACTTGGCTTCAGATGATATAAATGAGATCTCCATTTGTCCTTTGCCCTTTTGGCTGGAGGTTTGCTATCCTTCTGGTGACTTCTGTGGTCTCCACACCCTCTACCAGATTGATGGCCCTGGGCCATAGGAGCAGAAAGAGGACTCCATAATGTTCCCATGGGTCACACATATTCTTCAATTACACTCTTTCTGCATTCACAAATTTTTACAATATTTCTTTTCTCTCTCAAGTCAGGTCAGTTTCCATTCACAGTGCAGATCAATCCTTCATGTGCTAATTTATATTTTAGATTAGTGTTGAACCCCAGTCTTCCATCAGAATACCCATTTTGTGTAAAGATAGGCAGACTGGGATTCCAAAGATGCCCATTATGATTCGAAGACTCTGAGTCTTCCTTAGCCCACACAATAAGTTGCCATCCAACTTTAAATAAACAGCAGAGTCAGTTAAAACAATGGCTGATAAATAGCTAATAAAAGCTGATTGGTTACAGCAAGCTGTAGAGTTGTAGCGAGTAGGGAGTGGGTATAATCTTTTTGCATGTGTATGTGGAGTATGTAGAATTTAAATATAGAATGTGTGCTCCTTGTCTATTCAAAGAGCCATTGATAGTCCCAAAGATGGGGAAAGAAAGGCCACTGACCCAAATCATCATGGCCAAATTCATTAAAGCAAGATTTTGTTATTCTTGTACACTGCCTGCCTCCCTCCTAGTCAGGATTGAAGAGGTCTGTTGGCAGGGGTTTCTGTCCCACCCAGTCCCGCAACCATTACGTTCCAAAGAAACACACAGAGGTCTACATTAATTATAAACTGGTTGACCTAGTAGCTCAGGCTTCTTATTAATTTATTCTTCCTTATATCTTAAATTAACCCACTATTCTTGTCTATGTTAGCCACATGGCTTGGTACCTTTTTT
>JAQHUG010000268.1:2405081-2415432 GCA_028555095.1 Dicrostonyx torquatus | reverse complement strand
AAAAAGAAAAGAAAGGCCCAAGCTCTTTACAATTAAACCAAAAGCTCTTTGGGGTTCAAAGGAAGGAGTCCAGCCCAACACCTGGACCAACACTGAGCCTGCTGCCCTCAGAGCCCGTGGCAGTCCTGCCATGTGACTTCCTGCCTGCCGGCTTTTCTACCAGGCACTGGCTTGTCTGCTGAAGTCCCGTTGAGCTCTGAAACTCTGATCCATGTCCTTAAACAGCCAGTGTTTCCCTGGTCCAAAGATAAGCAAACTCAGAGCGATCCCATTACTCAAGGTTCAGTCATCATTGTTTTAGTCTAGGCCCAAGAACAAATTGCTAGATCATTTCGGTGCTGAGATGTCTTGTTTTCTTGCCCAGGCTAACCCACTACTCATAGTGTGGTCCAGCTTGGGGTCATGACAGCAGTCCTCCTGCCTCAACCTCCTGAGTGCTAGACTGAAATATCCAAAATAGATCTTCTGTCTTTTTGAGCTAATTACCGCTGGGATTTTATTACGGTGACAGCCGATGAGTACGTGGACACAGAGGCATCGAAAGGTTATGGTCTGGATATAAAAGGGCACCAAATTCCCATGTGCTAAATGTGTGGCCCTGGCTCATGGGCTACCGAGAGATGTCTGGATCAGCGGTGGGGTGGGTTACAACATCATCAGTAAATTAAACCGCTGGCAACCTCAGAGGTGAACGGACAATTAGAAGGGGGGCCTGGCTGGCGGAATCAGGTCACGTCGTGTCCCCGGACCCCTCCTGTCTCTGTCTACTTCCTGTCTACCGTGACGTGATCCACTGTTCCATCACACACTCCCCACCATGCTGTTTCCGTCTGGCCTTAAGACCACAGCCGTGGAACCAGCCAACCACGGACTGAAACTTTTGATGCTGTGAGCCAAAAGCAACTTGTCCCCACTCTACGTGGGTCTGTTCAGGTGTTTTGTAGCATTGACAAAAAGTTCCTAAGACTCTAATATATCTACACAGAAAATACTTCCGTGATTTCTGGACAGTCCAGATTAGCCAGGAGAAACAGCAGCAAGGCGGAAGAGTACACATCTGTGCTCTTCTTCTTGTGCTTACTTCCAAGGCTCCTACTCATCCCTGTCCTTTTGACGTCTTGTGTAAAGCATCCCCCGTAGCTGTCTGGCCTCAGTTAAGTAGCAACAGGCGCTATCCCTGTAGAGGCCGGATTATATTATATAGGCCCACATTCCTACATTGTCTGGCATTCAGAGACAATGCAGGCACCAAGGCACAATTCGCACCTGCCACACTGAAGTTGGTCACCTAGCCCTTTGATAATGAAACAACCTGGTGCCATCTTAAGTAAGTGGCTGGGACATGCTAAAATCCTTCTGCTCCTTCTATTGTAATTCAGGAGGTCACCTGGGGAAGAGGTACTTTTCAGTCTCTGTGACAAAATGGGCATGCGCATGGCCGTGACAAAGCAAGTATCGCTATAGACGTGACCTGAGTGTTTCCCCTCGCTACCTAGGAAACAGAATTCCCCCTCAATTTACGTTTTGATATAAAAGCTGTTTGGATTAAATGTGGGTGATTTTCAGGATGTGAATTCAGGATTTCTTGAAGGATCTCTGAAACTTCCTCCTGAAATAGTTGTGTGAGTTGTGTTTTCATTCCCACATCTCCACGCTGGTATAAGAAATGGTTTATGTCTGGGCTGGTCCCAGATATATTGGCCCCCAACATGGGACCCAAACCCATGACCCTGAGATTAAGAGTCTCATGATCTACCGACAAGATACTCCCCAGACAGACTCCAACAAAGCCACGGACTTACTGCCCGAGCAGAGTCTCCGAAGTCTATCTTCAACCTCCCCATGGCCCGGATGATGGCAATGATGGACTGGATGGTGTTACTGTAGACCACCGCCTTGTACTGCTTACACTCTTCTTCTGAATAACCAGCTTCATGGATGATTCTGAGGAGAGCAGAGGAAAACAGGCTTTACTTCCTGTACAGAAGTCACTCAGACGCGTGCAAACAAAAAAAAAATGCCTCCATCAACTTACTTCATTTGTTTCACAATCGTACTTTTCCCGGATTCGCCAGCACCTGGAAAATAAAATAAGAATTTTCTCATTCAGTATCAACACTTAAGTATCTCCAGCTCCCAGTGTGCACCACCCTCTGAGTCACTTATATTGAATCTTGTATTACATTACAGCAAGATACAAACCATTAGAGGATGAAGAAGTACAAAGACCAAAGGTATAACGTGCATCTTACAGTCAGTAGGAAGTGGTCTCAGAACCAACTTCTTCCTTCCTGACCTCTTCCTTCCCATTCTTTCTTGTGATGGTAGAGATCAATCCCTGGGCCTCACATGTTCAAGGCAAGCAAATGCTCTACCACTAAACAATACCCAAGCCCTGTATTCAGGATTTTGCTAAGTAAGTAGATTGTAGCCATTCTTACCACTGGAGGAAAAATGGGTAATTGTGTGAAATGATTAATGTTAATTTTTTACATGACAGTAACCACTTCGTTATACAGAGATCTCTTAATAGTATGTTGTACATCTTAATACATTATAAAACAATAAGATTTAAAATTAACTTTGCCTCCAAGCATAGGAACTCTCAGATTCAAGTCTATTTTTCTATGACTTCATAATACTCCTTTCAACGTCAATACACTCGGCTGAAAAAATGTTTCTGGTATTGTATATTCTCTAAAACATTAAAGTTATTCAGTCTCTTGCAGGCAGAGACTGCTCATTCATTCCCAGATGCCCATATCTGAAATAATCGCAAAGACTGTATTAATTAAACACTGCTTGGCCAATAATTAGGTGTCATGCTAGGTAGCTCTTAGATCTTAAATTAACCCATTTCTATTAATCTGTGCATCACCATGTGGCTGTGGCGTACGGGGTAAAGTTCTTAGATATTTGTTTCCTCCAGCAGCTACCTGGCTTCTCACTGACTCCGCCTACTTTCTTCTCCATCTCTGCTTGGAATTCCCACCTTTCTCTATTCTGCCCTGTGATTGGCCCAAAGTTCTTTATTAAGCAATGGTACGCAGAAGGGAGTCTCACATCCGTCTTTGGCTGGGCATGGTAGCTCACAGTTATAACCCAACATTTCTGAGGCTGATTTCAGAAGAATGATGTAGTTTAAAGTGACCCTTATCTACCTAGTGAGTTTCAAGGTAGCTAGTGAGCCTCTATATCACAAAACCAAAACTATGAAAATAAAAACAAATCAGCTCTGATTGAAAATTGAAGTATTATAAATTGTTTCAATCACGGTTTTCTATACTGGTAGGTATTTCAACTGTTGGGTAAATATCTTAACAGTAACTTTTGGCTACTTTGAAGTAAAAGGACACTGGTATAAGAAGCCACTTGAGAAACTGGAGTGATGGCTCAGTATTTAGAAGCACTTGCTGATCATACAGAGACCCAGGTTTTGTTCCCAGTACCCACATTGGACAGCTCACTACCACCTGTAAATCCATTTCCAGGGGATTCAACATTCTCTTCCTGTCTCTGCAGGCACAAGGCATGTATGGGGTACATATTCATACATGGAGGCAAAAGCCTCATGTACACAAAATAAAAATAGATATTTAAAAAAGTCCAGAGGGCCATGGAGATGGATTAGCAATTAGGAGCGCTCCCAGGTTTGATTTGTAGCACACGCGTGGCGGATCACAACAGTCGTAACTCCAGTGCCAGGAGATTTGATGCACTTTTCTGACATATACACATGACACATGACAAGCATATACATGGTGCATATACACACAGGCAGAACATTCATATGTACAAAATAAATAAATCTAGAATAAAGAAGGAGAGCAGAAAGGGAGGGGAAAGGGGATAATAGATGAGGGGGACAGAGGACGAGGAAGGGGAGAGAAGAGGAGAGTTAGAAGATGAGGGGAGAAATGGAGGATCAGAAAGGGGAAGGAGGAAGGAGAATCCATGTCCATGATAACCACAGTCTCCAGGAACTGTAGAGATGGCTCAGCAATTAAGGGGTTATTTATTGGAGGGGATAAAACTTACAGATCAATGTCCCAAACCACAGTCCTTTGGTCGCAAACAGGAAACAGAGTCTAGCAGTCAAAACAGGAGCCCGGAGCAAGAGAGAGCGAGTGGAGGGCTGCCACTGCTTTTTAAAAATGCAAAATGTTGCTCTTGCTTAAGATCCTGGATCTTAGCACCCACACGGTGACTTTACAGCCATCCGTAACTACAGTTCCAGGGGATTTGACACAGTCTTCAGACCTCTATGGGTATCAGGCCCACACATGGTACATATACATATAAGCAGGCAAAACACTCATGCGCATAAAACAAAATTTAAGAATCCGGAAAAAAAATTAAAGAGGCTACGTGAAGAAATTTTAAAGAGTAAATGTTAATAGTAAGGGCTCTGCACTGCCCGCCAGTCGCCACTGCTAAAGACTGGCACATGGCCAACGTGACTTGCTCATGCTGGGCAGTAAGGTCATGCCAGACAGTGGTGCGGGAGATGTGTCTGTATTCTGTCAATCATGTTTTAAATAAATGCTGATTGGCCAGGTAGGAAGTATAGGCGGGTCAACCAGACAGGAAGTAGAGGCAGGGCGAGGAGAACGTCTGGGAAGCAGGAAGCTCCCCTGGCATTCCTGTGCAGTCCCTCTGAGAAGCAGGATGTAAGCTGCCTCGCTGAGAAAAGGTACCGGCCATGTGCCTGACATGGATGGGAACAATGGGTTAATATAAGTTATGGGAGCTGGTAGGAAGACTGAGCTAATGGGCTAATCAGTTGATAACCTAATGTAGAGTCTGTGTGATTTTCTTTGGGGCTTGCTGGCTGTGGGGTACTGGGCGGGACAGAAACCCCAACAAGCCAGCCCTCATGTTACAAGACAGTGCTTTTTCCATCTTCCTTTCACAGAGGTCACAAACCCAGGAACCATTCTCTAACCTGCGTCCCCTGCCCACTTGCTACTTGCAAAAGGTTTCCTTAGGAGCCAAACCCTAGCTTTATGCGGTACTACCACATAAGGGTTAGCAAGAAAACGGGGACTCCCTTCATTCTCATCCCACTTAGCAGAAGCTGCTCTGTCTCACACTAGACCAATTACACTCTCTGTGTGTTGAGGACAGCTGAGCACTGGACACAGGTGCTGCGGGAGCTCTTTCTCCTTCAGCCAATAGCCTTTAAGATACCAGCCCACTGGGGCGTGGTTTCATTTTTAAAAAGCGGTGGCAGCCCAGGGCTCGCCCTCTCTCGCTTCCGGCTCCCCCTGTTTTGACTGCTAGACTCTGTTTCCTGTTAGCGATCAGAGGACTGTGGTTTGGGACATTGATCTGTAAGTTTTATCCCCTCCAATAAATAACCCCTTTTAATCAAACTGGCGTAGGATTGTTTTGCGTCATTACACAGGGATATCTGACAACTTCACACGCGTGTGCCCTCTTTGGCATGGCCATGTGTTCCGAAGAACTTCCTTCCTGCTTGAGGAAGAGCCTGGGTCGTGTGATTTTGTGAACCTCATTCTTAAGTTTTCTTAGGGGTGTTCCCATGGTGTTTTCTCCTCAGCATTCCTGAAGAGCATAGATAGGAGAGTGCCCGGGGCTAATCCCATTACAATTCAAACACTATCCCCCCCCCCCGCCCTACCCCACATCCACCAACCCTGTTCTGCTTCCTCTTGCCATCTGTGATCTTCTATCAACCACACTCATCTCCTCTGCCAGCCCCTCCAGAGTTGCACAGGTGATACTCGCTGCCTTCCTGCGTCTGATTCTACTGGGATTCTCAGCACCTGTCACCACACAGTCAGCCAACCAGAAGGCAAGCTGTTATGTTGAAGATTTTAGAACTCATAGATGCTAACCTTCAGCATTGCCCTTGTCTTTCCACCCCGCGGTCACTGACAGACTAGAACACACAGACACACAGACACACAGACACACACACACACACACACTCACACACACTCACAGGGGGCATCTGAAAACAAGTTGTAGTTATAAATGGCCTGTCTGAAACATCTCAGGAAGAAACTGCCTAAGTTTACTAACTGTTTGATATTCAGGCAACCCTCAAGTCAATTAGAAAAGCAGGCATTGAATAAACAATAGGGATATTCTTTCTCTACAGACAGTCTTTGAATCTTTCATGGCATCTGCCCATAAAGAACAATTCCAAGATACACAACCCACCATCTACTATCAGTGACAGTGGCTTGGCTCTGTGAAAGGCACAATTGCAGGCATTGTGGATCACATGTTTCTCTAAACCAGGGGTGGGTCCCCTGAGCAGTACCGGGTAGGCAGTCCCCAGGAGGGCAGTCTGTGATTCTGCATTTCTAGAACAGTGCTGAGAGCAGTGCGCCATACTGTGGTAGAACATATCAAAACATAGGGTCCATGAGGACACAGGGCAACGCCACAGGCCCCCTCGTCTGTGCTGTTAGTGAAACGGTTCTGAGCTAGAGAAGTCAGTGAGGTCTGACATCCTTGCAGAGGAGAAAATCAGGGGACTGAATGAGATTGTACTCAGCTGTATACACAGATTAGGATTTACTTTTGCTTATTTTGTTTTGTTTTGTCTTTCAAGATAGGGTTTCTCTGTGTAGCCTTGGCTGTCCTGGAACTCACTCTGGAGTCCAGGCTGGCCTCAACTCAGAGATCCACCTGCCTCTACCTACCAAGTATGTGCCACCACCACCTGGCTATAGCTTTCAAACCTTACAGTGGAGGGAATTATTTTAACGCTAAGATTATCTGGAAATTCTAAATCATTTTTTCACCCTCTGAAAATAATTGGTGACATGGGGTGCTCAGTTTATTTTGTAAGGAGCACTCAGCCCTATTGGTCGTGTTAATATCTGTGTAGGGTTGAAGAGTAGGAGCGGCCATCTTATTAGCTGGGCATCTCCTCTTTCCCCTGGTGACAAAAATCTCTGGACAACAGATATCTAGAGAAATATCCTGAAAGAAAAACAACTTTAACACTTAGCAATGTATGTAGTTAGTTTTCAGATCTTGCTTCCATGCCAAGTAAATACCAGTGTGAAAATTATGAACCCTTCCTCTTGCGGTTTCAGCATTCCAAACAGTGATCGTCTGCCCCCTAACATCACGCAGGAAACGGTTTAAAGGTTGTTCTCTGCAAACCTCAGTCAGAACAGCCGCGTTTAGGAGGCCAACAGGAAAGAGCATTGAAAAATCAAACATTCAAAACCTGTAAAGTGACAGAAGGAAAAGCCTGCTGTCCCCAGAAGTACTCCGCCAGGAGGGTATTCCTTTCCTCTTAAATCTGGAGTGAGACAGGGAGAAACCAGTTGCGCAGACTCCACCAAGCGCAGCTTCAAGGAGAACATGAAAGGCTCACGTACAACATATCGGAGAGAATAGTATCAGGTGTGAAAGCATTTGGGTCAGAAGGCCCAGAAGCTCAAGGTGACTCGCTGGTCACAGTGATGTGAGACTTGAGAGGAGACAGAGAAGGGACAGTGACTCCGAGGGGACTGAGTATATGTACAGACATGCATAGGTCATGGTGGGCCCGCGGAGCTAAAAGTGGATGCATGGAGGGAACCCTCCCTTTTCCCTCCCCCCCCCCCCCCCCGCCGGGCCTCCTTTGAGGAGGAAATGACTGGCAGAACACTGCCTCTCTGAGAGCTCACGCTGGGCGCAGCATGTGTGTGAAGCAGAGCTTAGAAGAAAATGGCTGCAGAACAGACGCTAGGAGAGCAAAGGCGACCCTGTAGGAGCCCCAGGACACAGAGGGAAGGCCTTGCAGTAGGACGTGCCACCAGCATGGCAGCCCATCAGTGGGACAACTGAAGGTACACTGAGGACAGCCAGGGTGAGGAGGGCAGTGAATGGGAAAACCTAAGCAAAGGTAGGAAGCCCGTAGTCAATAACTACTTGACCCGAATTCTTTGAACATAAGCACCCCGACTTTAGAAAACAAATTGTTTGATTCTGTTTATTTTTGAGGTGTAAGACAGAGCTGTAGTCTAGGCTGGGCGTCCAACTCACTTGTAGCTCAAAGTTCTGATCCTCCTGTCTCCGCCTGTGGAGGTCTCAGTTTACTGGCATGCACCACCAGACCTAATTTTCTGTTTCTGGGACGGAAGCCGGGTGCTGTTCCAAGGGCTTCATGCTGAGTGATACCCCCACTCCAGCACCTTAACGGGGAGTCATTTGTCCAACTCTCTGTTTTGGGCCGTATTTGTTTTCTTTTTTCTTTTTTTTTTTTTTTTTTTTTTTTTTGGTTTTTCGAGACAGGGTTTCTCTGTGGCTTTGGAGCCTGTCCTGGAACTATCTCTTGTAGACCAGGCTGGTCTCGAACTCACAAAGATCCGCCTGCCTCTGCCTCCCGAGTGCTGGGATTAAAGGCGTGCGCCACCACCGCCCGGCTGATGTCATTGGTTTTTTTTTTTTTTTTTTTTTTTTTTTTTTTTTTTGGTTTTTCGAGACAGGGTTTCTCTGTGGCTTTGGAGCCTGTCCTGGAACTAGCTCTTGTAGACCAGGCTGGTCTCGAACTCACAGAGATCCGCCTGCCTCTGCCTCCCGAGTGCTGGGATTAAAGGAGTGCGCCACCACCGCCCAGCTTGGGCCCTATTTCTAACACTTATTTCTCTGAGGCAGGTGTGGGTCGAAATCAGCAGCTGATCAGATGTTCACACGGGGATCTTGTCCGGTCATCACAGTGCACCCAGCGCGATTATGGAATGCCTGCTTACATCAAATTTAACTTCTTGATTTACCTTGCATAAAAGTAAGCTAATGCTCACATTAAAGTAGAATATGGCCCGGGCACGCAGCACCTAGGGGTGGTCTGTTTCAGGGTGCTGAGGTGATGAAGTGATGGATAGAGAAGCCTTTGCCTTTAAGAAGAAAGGAAACAAAAGGGAATGCAATGACAGCCATAAGGGAAGCCTCAGGGGCTGCTGCTTCTCCTCTAAACACAAGGCGAAAAGATTCCCCTGCTTCCTTTCTGTAGAGAATTTATTTTAGAAGAATTACAATTAGAATTTCTCTCTCTTTGAAACACTCACAGATATCCTCTATCTGTCTGTTTCTCTTTCTTTCTTCCTTCCTCCCTCCCTCCTTTTCTCTCTCTCCCCCTCCTTCTCCCTCTCTCTCCCTCCTTCTCCCTCTCTCTCCCTCCTTTTCTCTCTCTCTCCCTCCTTCTCTCTGTCTCTCCCTCCTTCTCTCTCCCTCCCTCACTCCTCCCTCTCTCTCCCTCCTTTTCTCTCTCTCCCTTTGTCCTCTCTCTGTCTCCCTCCCTCTGTTCTCTCTCTCTCTCCCTCCCTCTTTCTCTCTCTCTTTCCCTCTCTCATACGAAAGGAAATCGTGCTCCCGATCCCACAGTTGCAATGGGAAGGCAGCTGCCTAGTTTTCTCCTGTCCCATGGACAGATGTTATTTCCCCTTCTAGACAGAGGCTGCTGAGCTAACACAGAGGGTCGCTGCACTCACAGTTAGGAGGGATTGTGTGCAAGTAGAGTAAGGTCTAGTTCTCCTACCTGAGGACTAGGTTACTGCTCAACTCAAACACGCATCCTCAGCTCAGCTATACGATCTCTGCAGACTCTATAATACACACTGACAATCACTTTAATGGTTTTTCAATAATAAACATACTCTACTATGATTTCCTTATTAATTGTAATTCCTCCACAGTTGAAATAATCTATCATTTTTTTTCTATTTTGCTCTAAGAGCTCCAAATGTGTTTAAATTATATTTACAATGCGTCTGATAATCTAGGATGGAAGAATAATTTGATAATGACTGTAAATAACCACAAAAACTTAAGACCTCAAAGGAATCCATTTTCTTCAATTAATATAAAAGTATTCACCATGAAGGACGAGTATAAAGGAAGCAAAACCAGCCTGGCCCTGAGTTATTCTGCATGTTCACGTTGGCACTAGTCCCGTGGTCAAGACGGTTATGAACCTAACTGAAGTGGTTCGAGGACACATGATGACGATGTGCATGCCCGTGTGTGTGTGCATGTGCGCCCGTATGCGCTCATGTGCATATGTGTGTACTTGAAATCCGTCGGCAGCAGATTTTAAATACCTTCACCACAAAAAAATAATGGTAGGCATACAGTGATGGGTCTATTAATTAGATTGATTTAAGCACACATACACATATACGCTAAGCATAGCATAGTACACTGTAAACACATGTCTTCACATCTATCTCAAATATACATAGATATTGCATGTCAAAAAGAGGGGAAAAAAATGATCCTACCTATACCTTCATCTTGGAGCTCCAGGCTCTAGAACTGTGAAAGAATAGTGTATGGTCAAAGGAAGAAAGAAAGAAAGAAAGAAAGAAAGAAAGAAAGAAAG
>JAQHUG010000268.1:2329567-2355572 GCA_028555095.1 Dicrostonyx torquatus | reverse complement strand
GGAGGAGCTCTTTCTGGTATAGTAATCTGTGTGTATTTTGGCCCTTATTAAACTTGTGTGTCTTAAATAAAACTGTCACACCCTTTGGCCAAATTATTCTTTCTCGGAAGTGAAGGACAGTCACCCATCCAAGTAGTGCCTAGACAGTAGATATTCAACCACACAAAACGTGTGGGGGGAAGGTAAGTTAAATATAACTTTAGTGGCTTCATGAAAAGCACTGACAGCCTTTAATTATAGGAATGTATTCTTGAACCCTGCTGCAGAGACTTGCTACCTTAGTTTGTCCTGTCACTATCGGGATATTTAAAGCAAGTAAATTCAAGACAATAATACAGCCCAGGAGTTGCTGTCTGCCCTTGCTTGCTATCTGTTCCGAGGCTCATTCACAAGAAGACTTTGGGTCAATGGTTCTCTGTAGTCTCTTCATCTGTCAATAGGTAACTGGATGGGTTGTAATTAGCTGATAAGCTCTTGGGTGGAATATAGAAATGGAATGTTTATAATCCCAAGTCAGTGGTTGCCTGCCTTCCCCGGGCATTCTGGTGGATAGACTCTACCTCTGCCTCTTTGTTAACACATTCCTTCTGTCTCAAAGGGATTTGGTCAGTACATGTAGAATTCACAGAGACACGCACAGACTCACCCACGCTTTCTCATTTAGATAATGCCTACAGAGCAAACAAATCATACAGAAACTAAAAATGACATAACAGACATAATCTTTCCTAAAAACTGTGGGGTGTAGCAGAAGAGACAGCTCACAAACTAAGTGTGTGCACTGCTCTGAACGGAAACCCAGGTTCGGTTCCTAGTGCCGACATGGAGTGGCTTACGGTAACCTGAAACCCCAGCTCCAGGGGGAGCGGATGGCTGTGGTCTCCTTAGGAACCTAAAGTTACATGCACAGGTGTGAGCATGCTCATGCACGCACACAGAGACACACACTTAAAAGTGAAAGTCTTTAAGATAAATAAATAAAACTTGGAGGGGACGCTGTTGAGCAAGATTCTGTACGGTGGGGACAGCTCGGTCCATTCTCTCTACTCCTACCAGAGTCCACGGTCTGCACTTCTTGGGCTCTCCTTCCAACCTCCTCTATGGCTTGTTTTTGCTCTCCAGTCCCCTCAAGAAGAAGGGCAATGCCTTTATTTTTCTGCAACAGAGAATCCTGAGCCTCTTTTGTTCTTGTAACTTCACTGGTACAGATGCCCTCAAGATCTCACTTCTCTTTCAGGTCCTTTGTCAAAGCGTCTTATTTCCTCTCTCAGAGAAAATAGCTCTGTCCCTCAGAGAAATTCTGTCTTTATCTGTTAGCATAGGGCTTTTCTTTTTCTTTCCTCTCACGGGAAGGAGCTGTGGAAAGTTACAAAGGCACTGGCTCCATAAAGAAGTCATATCCAACACTCCATTGTGGGGGGAAGGGCTCTCCTCAGGGCAAACAACAGTCTTCACCCCACTGTTATTTTACTTCTCTTAACCTTGGTCACTCCTAATCTCGCAGGACAGATTCCCTTAGAATCTGTGTTTGAACAGGAAAGACGAAGCTAGAATCTTTACACAACTGTGTCTGCAAAACGCATTCTGTGGCTCCGTGGGAAACAGCGCCATTTCACTTAAGAACAGGAAAAAGAAATCTGTCTTTAGTTTTTTGTTTGTTTGTTTGTTTTTGTAATGCTCTGACAAAGAACAAACAGAGGAGATGAAAGGAGAAGCAATTGGTTCCAGTTCTTTCCTGAGAACTTGATGTGTCCCTGGTTTCAGATACCAGGAAACTGTTCCCTTTCCTTACCACACTATCCTCTCTCCACCTTTTGTTCCCCTCCAGCTAATTTGAGTTGATTTCTATTGCTTGAAATCATGAGATTCCTAATATGAGAAACAGTAGCAAAAATGAGGGCTTGTTAGAGTTATTATTGTTAAAATCATTCTGAGCTTTCGGAAAAATCAATCTCTCTCTCTCTCTTTCTTCCCGCCCCCCCCTTCCCTCCTGCCCAACCTGCACCCCAAGACAATGTGTATATTCTGCCTCATTTGGTTCTCACAGCTCTTCTGTGAAGTAAATAAAGTGGTATTTATTGTCCCCGCTTTCAAGATGAGGAAATTGACTTTCAGGAAAATTAATTGGCATGATCTTGGTTATATAATCAGCGGTGACAGAAGCATAAAAAGGGACAGAGCTTATAAGTGACACCCCAGAGAGTTCAGAGTACCTTCCAAGTGAGCTGCCCAAGAGTCTATGTAAAGGGCTTCTCTCCGAGTGTGGGCACCTGTGAGTTCTCACTATTCACAGACACTGCTGGACTGAGTGCCCACTTAGTGCCCAAGTAAAACAGCCCTTGTATAGTCATTTGTATAGCACACGGCTTCAGAGCATCCGGGCTGAAGTAACAGCAGCAGCATGAAGCTAAACCCTCCTCTGCCCAGTATATGACCAAGCTCCTTTGAGTAAACCAAGCCAATGTGACAACCGGCTGAATGTGGTGTGCAAGTCACTCCCAACTGGACTCTTAAAGGAAGCTGCACTGTAAGATGGTGGTCCCGCTATTCTGTAACATGAGGGCTGGCTCGTTGGGGTTTCTGTCCTGCCCAGTAAGCTGGCAAGCCCCAAAGAAAATCACACAGAGAGTCTACATTAGGTTATAAACTGATCGGCCCATTAGCTCAGTCTTCTTACTAGCTCTTGTAACTTATATTAACCCATTGTTCTTATCTATGTTAGCCACATGGCCGGTACCTTTTCTCAGCGGGGCAGCTCACATCCTGCTTCTTAGATGGACTACGCAGGAATGCCGAGGGAGTTTCCTGCTTCCCAGAGTTCTCCTGTTCTCACCTCTACTTCCTGTCTGGTTTTCCCGCCTATACTCCCTGCCTGGCCAATCAGCGTTTATTTAAAACATGATTGACAGAATACAGAATTGTCCCCCACCACTGAACATTAATATAGAGTGCTTAGATGAATTTTCCGGCTTAGCATAGGATGTCCTTTCCTCTTCCTCAGAGAGCCACAGTCCATACTTTTCACACTGTGCTTTAGCCTTTAAGTCCCTGAAAACAGACTCTCTGTTATCTCGGGGTCAATCCACCCTGTTCCTGGGCCTCAGTAACCTAGGCTATGATTGGATTTGTAAGAAATAATAACCGACATAAGATCAAAAAGACATTTTGTGACAACTTTAAATACATATTCTTTCAATGACAACACAGGTAGAAAATAAAACAAAATGCCATGACATGTATGTATGACAATGCCACAGTGAAACCTATTATTTTGTGTACTAGCTTAAAACGTAAACTTTCGAAAGTATTGCATTTTCTATAGTGTGATTTTCTTCACACTAATCATGAAGTGTGCAGTGCAGAAATGTAACAGTAGCCTGAGACACAAAAATGTCAATATTTGGACAAGTTGGGTCTATAGTACTGCATAGTTGACCATAGGGCACAGTGAAACCACACAGCAAAGGTAGTCCTGCCCAGTTGGCTTCCGCAAATTTGAGGGTGTTACGCTTCTGTAGGGCCACTGCTGTGGATTCTCACCACCTGCTCAATGTCCTTTGGAACTGTCCTGGGAAACATTTCATTCCTGATCTTTGCAAACTCCTGAGGGATCTTCGATGGGTGATATGAGACTGAAACTGATGCACACTTTCTTGTAAAGTCAGAGGAAGTGTACCTGTCCAGCCTTTGTCTTCTAAAGCTGAGCACAGGGCACGTTTACAGAGGGAGGAACAAATGACAGAACATGGCCGTAGATGGCAGCCACTTATATCCATGGGCTTGCATTCATTTTTCCTTTTAAAGGATAGCACTGCATTTGCCTAGAGTTATTTTTTTTTAAAGTCTTCTTTAAAAGGAGGTATCATCATAGTAATGTATTCACAAAGTTAGAAATAAACCCTAGCACTATAAAGAAATGTGTTCTTGTTAGAAGTCATTATTATGTGCTCTATAATGAGTCAATCATTCCACGTAAATAACAAATTTTATGGTGTATAAAAATGTTCTTCCAAAAATTTCTCTTGGGCCCCTCAACTCCTTGACCATTTAGCACAAAAGACGTGTGGTCCTTATAACCATTCTTCAATAGCAAATGTGTCCTTCAAATTCTATGTCCCAGTGTTGTATACATAAGGAAAAAATAAAGCACCCATTTGACTTTCACCAATAAATAATGTGCTGCTCCACAAAGCTAGATACTAAGCAATTGCTCCAAAAGGCTAAATATATCTTTATTTATTGCCTTCAGAAGATGATTTAGTCAAATGCTCAGTTGGATAAAAAGTCCATTAAAAATTCTTCATTTTAAATATGTGAAAGTATATATATATTGAATAACCATCCAATAGAAACTAACATAAATCATTTACATAATTTAAAAGCTCATTACCACATTAGGAAAACTAAAAATAAATTCCTTGAATGTATCTTTGTATTATATTTCACTTTTTTATATCCAAAATATTGCTATTTTAATATGTGAACCATGAAAACATTATCTTTTATGTTCTTTTTTTCTTATCTGCAAAATAATTCATGCATCTCTGTTCTGAGACTATAGTTTTAATAATTAAAGTGACAACTAGCCATGACAAAGTGATGGTTGCAGGGAAAATGTTATTAATTGCTTTAGTCTTAGTTTCATTTTTTTTTGTTTGTTTATTGTGGTTTTGTTTTGTTTTTCGAGACAGGGTCTTGAGTCTCTCCTGGAACTTGCTTTGTAGACCAGGCTAGTCTCAAATTCACAAAGATCTACCTGCCTCTACCTCCCCAGTGCTGGGATTAAAGTCATGCACCATCACTGCCCTGCCCTTAATTTCATTTTAACAACTAAAATTAAATAAAACCTAAATTTAGTTCATGATATGTATAGCCATATTTCATGTATTCAATAGGAATATTTAGATCTCCATAGTAAAACCTGTGAATTGTCTAATAAAATTACAATTAGATTCCAACAAGATAAAAGGAGTTAGGTACTTATAGATTATTTTTAATTAAGTAATTGCTAAGTAAAGATGAAGGGCTTTCTCTCCAAACCGAATTCTCTTTGACACTATAGTGGGGTTTCCTGTTTACTAGAACTCTTTTGTTTCTTGTTTTTCTTGAATTTTCTAGGCAATTGTGGCTGTTGAATCTAAGCTTCTCTTGGATTATCTTGTGATGTCATTCAGCTTCACAGTGTTTGTCTCATCTATACTATGTATCGAGTAACAAGTCAGACTGTAGGGTCTGTCTAAATACTGCCCTCGTTTGACCATATATTCATCATACTGCTGTATAGCAAGTGTTGTATGTTCAGATATTCCTCTAGGCCTAAGGAAACACAACATCGACATGAAGAAGAAGGTCTTTGGTTATGAACCATGGCCATCCTAGTAGACAGTCAAACCAAGAGGAGGTCAATAAGGAAGGAAATGCAATATTGGAGTCTTCAGAAGATAAAGATTTGTAGACAGAAGCCATTTTGAACACTATGAAGGAGGACAAATGTTGTAAGTTATGGGGGAGAGGTGCGTGTTGTGTTCCCCAGCCGCCTGGCTCCCAAGCCCCCAGCTGCTGGCCCGCTCAGCCACTGGTTGCCTGCACCCGAAATAACCACGTGAGGACGGTATTCATTTAAACTCTGCCTGGCTTATTATCACTAGCCTTTTCTTGGCTAGCTCTCACATCTAGACTAACCCATTATAAAAGTCTGTATGTAACCACAAGGTGGGTGACTTACCGGATGGTTCTATGGTACCTCCATCTCCCACGGGCGCCTCGCGACTGTCCCACTTCCTTTCTTCTCCTCCCAGAACTTCCTTTCTGTCTACTCTGCCCACCTAAGGGCTGACCTATCTTATAAGCCAGGCAGCTCTTTATTCAACCAATAAGAGTAATACAAAATACAGGAGAACACTCCCACATCAGACAAAAGTCTCCAAAATGAGGGAATCTGAGGTGAAATCTAAAGCATGACTGTGAGGTGAGTGAAGGCAGGTGTGAAGAAGGAACCTTGGGTACCATAGGTACCGGAGGGCAGAGTGAGGCCAGGTGGGCCAAGTGCAGAACTAGGAAGTAGCTAGTTTGCAGGACCTAGCAGTGTCGCGGAAGTCAATAGAAGCAGGATCAAGAGTGAAGAAAGGCACACTGGAAACAACCTATAAAGAAGAAATAGAATAGCTTGCAAAACTGGGGAGTGGCTAATGACGGTAAAAATGAGAGCTAATGTGGTCTTGTGGCCCTTTAGGGAGGACAGAAAAAATATTCCTAGCAGGACATGGCTGTTTGCAATTCGCAGATTAGTAGAAAGTGTGGTCAAGTGGATGCTAGGGATGGTAAGGTGGAACAGGCAAGAACCAAGTGTGACTTCTCCAGAGTTTTCTCTTTGTTTTGGGGGTAGGGTGTGAGTGCTGGCAGGCCTGTTTCATATGTTGGAAAAACAATGACAGAGTGGGTTAGCAGAGAGAGTCACCACTCTCCCCTAAACATTTCAGCCCAATTAAATACTGTGAATTAAATAATAGTGAAGGTGTCAGAGAGGCGTTTGAACCCATGAGTCTAGAATTTAGAGCAGGAGGGTAAGTCTGAGCTCCCAAAGAGAATCCAGGCACATGAGTCCTGGAAAGCTACTTAATGTTGACGTCAAAAGACGATTAGAAGAAGATGTGGGTAGTTAAAAGTGAAATGAATTGTTGGGTCACAAATTGGAGCAGGACTCAACTCAGAGAATGAGTTTGAGGTGACGGAGAGACTGGAGGAAAACCCAACTATCAGATCAAGGAAGGTAGAAGTATAGGTTTTCAGAACAGTGTTGTAACCTAAGGAGAGGTCAGGCAGGTTAAACATGGAGAAATCCCCGTTGGAACTCTTGACTCTGACCTTGGTCAACAGAAAAGGGAATAAAGTCAAATGTCTGTTGTTTGATTGATTAATTAGAGAAATGAAATTAGAACAAGAAAAGCAAGTGAATGGGAACTGCTGAGAAGAAGAATAAAAGGAACGTCCAGTAGCTGGTGGAGTGGGAACGGGCGAATCGCTTTTTTAAACATGGAAACTGTAGGCGTTATTTGGATGCAGAGGAGAACTGATCTGATGGGGGAGACTGAGTTCTTCTGTGCACACACTTAGGGATGCTGCAGGAATGCACGGACCTCTGCAGTGCTTTCCAGGGAGCAGTGAGGCCAGGTGTACATCATCTAAAGATTAGACAGAGCCTGGGGGAGCTGGAGAGATGGCTCAGCGGTTAAGAGCATTGCCTGCTCTTCCAAAGGTCCTGAGTTCAATTCCCAGCAACCGCATGGTGGCTCACAACCATCTGTAATGGGGTCTGGTGCCCTCTTCTGGCCTGCAGACATACACACAGACAGAATATTGTATACATAATAAATAAATATTTAAACAAATAGATAGAGCCTGGGTAAGTGGAGACTCACAAATCACAAAGAGCTGGGTGACAGCTAACAGGAGTAGAGGTGGGTGAGGTATATTCTCGCCAGGAGCAAAGACAGGATGCTCTCTTGCCTTGCTCTAATGTCATGAGGTTCCTCATTCGAGTTACTTTTAAAGCATGAAACGCTTAAAGTGAATGCCATAAGAAGTGCAACTTTTGTGTTTTCAAAGAAAAAAAATGAACAAAAAGAAAATGAGGTTTCATGTCAATTTTAGGATTAGTTCTCTGATAATTGTTAAGAATCTAGTTGACTCTTTTCCATGTCACTGCCTTATTGCCTGTCCTGTGCTTAGCTATCGGAGAGGTGCTTGCCTTCTATATGCAGGGGCACTCAACTAAACTACGGTAAAGTTTAATTGTTTAGACATAAATGTCTTCAAAAAACAGGAAGTGTTGAGAGTCCCCGAGGTGGAATTCAGTTTCTATCCATAGCCTATCGATTAGGGAATGCTGGTTCAGTGCAGAATTCTACATCACATTGTGAAAAGATTTTTCTAAAATACAAAAATAAACTCCCGTGCAAAATTTATTTAGAGATAGTCGAGGAATGACTAAGATAAATTAAGCGACAGCATGATATTAGCTCTTGAAAGACAGAGAAACACAGAAACGTGCTGTAATGATCATGCATGATTGTGCTAACAGAGAACCTAATGAGTGTTGACGTGTTAGTAAATGTCCTGCTAAATGAATCAGGACACTGTATCTCAAACCAAATTAAAATTCTAGAATAGTCCACTCTCTAAACCTTTAAAGTGCAAAACGGGCCAAGTTGTGTAGCACAGGTCCTCAGAAGACTGAGGGGCGGAGGACCCAAATTCCAGGCAAGTCTAGGCAGCATAATGAAGTCAGGGACAGTCTAGGCAACTTAATAAGATCCTATTTCAAATCTTTTTTTAAAAAAATAGAAAGAAAAGGGAGGGAAGTTTGAGGATACAGGTCAGTGCGGACCTTTTGTCTGTTATAATTTTTAATCCTCCGTATCAAAAGCTAGTTTTATATAATGCATATCAAACTCTATTTTCTTTCTTACTAAGTTTTTTACATGTGTGCATGTTTTGATCGCATGTATAGATATGCACCACATCTATGCAATGTCTGTGGCGGTCAGAAGAGGGTGTAGTCACCCCTGGAACTAGACTTGCCACCTGTTGCAATACTCCATGTGGGTGCTGAGAACTGAAACTGGGTCCTCCAAAAGAACGGTAAGTGCTCCAAATTCCTGAGTCTTTCTCTAGCCCCTCAAATTACATTTCCAATTGAAGTATCATCGGGATTGCAATTTCAGCATATTCGCTGTATGTGTGCGTATCCACAAGTTAGTGTTTGCATGAGAAATCAAATACATTCATATGTAAGACGAACATATTATTATTTTTTTTATTTCCTAATTGCCCTTAATTTCAGTAGGTTTATATTTTAGTTGAATAATACATTCTGCTTACTGGCTAAGTGTTTTTATGGCATCCTCTCTCTATCTTATCTTACTGAACTCTTCATTGATCAGCCAAGTATCAAAGAAAATTAAAATATATTATTTTTAATTGTTTACTTCTTGGTACCAGTCTATCAAATGATAGTGAATGTAGAAAATGCTCATGTCTCCTCCACCCGGTCCAAAGGACAATATTCAGGAGTTCAAATGACTGTAACTTTACCTTAGCCAAGAGTAATATTCCAAAGGTCCAGCCACTTAGGATATGTCACTTTCAATAGCTTCAGATTTTATATGGTGTTACATCTTGAATCTTCTTTCCACTTGAAAAAGTGTTTCCTGGAAAGCTGCCTCTTTCTGCTCTTTATTTTGTTTTTATTTAATTTTTAAAATTTCATTTTACATTCCAACCACAATTCTCTCCCTACCTCTCCTCCACCCTCTCTCCTCCCCGAACCAGCCCACTCCCCATCCACTCCCCCCATTGGGAATCAAGAAAGTCTGGCACATTAAATTGGGGTAAAGACCAAGCCCCTTCCTTCTGCATTAAGGCTGAGCATGGCATCGCACCATAGAGAATGGGCTGCAATAAGCTAGCTCATGCACCAGGGATAGAGTGTGGGAATCTCTCATATGTATGGGCTCTTGCAAGTATAGACAGATTATTTGACATGCTGCTCTAATATTTTTATATTAGTATTATAAATTATAATTACAATATAATTATAATAAATATAATTATAAATTAGTATAATAAATTACTGTCCATTTTCCTTGAATTTTTATGTAAAAGAAAGCCTATTGGGTATGATAAATGTTTTCTAAACATGCACGTGCTGATGTAGAAGAAAATAATAGAGCTAGTGTAAAGGTGAAATTTCATTAAAGCAATGTTTGTTATCAATTAATTCACTGTGTACATAGTTTCTCAGACAACGCACTGTATCTTCTAGTCTGCAGTAACTCTTGAAATGCTTTTATATTAACCTGCTATATTAAGAAAATGGGCATTTAAAACAAAACAGAAAAAGTTCCATTTCAGTGGAAATCAGAACCCTCAATTTCTCTCTGAATTTTGAATTAAAATAGCCTCATTTGCATGAATACAATTACGGTTTTTAAATGTGGCTAGGATCATTTCCATAATTCTATATTTTCAGTTCTGCCTTAGAATTCTAGAACCTGACATTGCCCTATAATTTGCAAAACTGAAATCCATTCAGAAATAATTCTTGGTAGAAAGAGGGATTAACTAGAAAGGCAGGTAGCTAGCGCCTTTGTGGCAGCGTTTCAGGGGCTTTGTTAACCGGCTGCGGGAAAGCAGAGCATCTCAAACACAAGGGTAGCTTGCAGTCACGGGTTGGAAAGGGGGCAGATTCCTCTGTGGTTGATTGGCTGAGCACCGTGGGATTTCACCTGGGTGTGGAAGTCGGCAGGTGCCCGTCCTGTGCAGAGTGTACGCATGTGGGAGCTGCGTTCTTCCCTGACTGCCACGCCCTTCTATGAATGTTAGATGAGAAATTTCACAAGGGAAACAGGAATGTTACAACACTTCCGCGGCACTTTCTAGAATCCTGTTT
Organism: Dicrostonyx torquatus; assembly: GCA_028555095.1. Lineage (NCBI taxonomy): Eukaryota > Metazoa > Chordata > Mammalia > Rodentia > Cricetidae > Dicrostonyx > Dicrostonyx torquatus. The sequence goes on along the minus strand of JAQHUG010000268.1, from coordinate 2,345,122 downwards.
CACCCTTGTCTCTATAGCTGTTTTTGTTTTATGAATGGCCGGTTTATTCTGCCTGTGTTCAGTTTACTAAAAGAATTGGAGCCGGGCGGTGGTGGCGCACGCCTTTAATCCCAGCACTCGGGAGGCAGAGGCAGGCGGATCTCTGTGAGTTCGAGACCAGCCTGGTCTACAAGAGCTAGTTCCAGGACAGGCTCCAAAGCCACAGAGAAACCCTGTCTCCAGAAGAAAAAAAAAAAGAAAGAAAGAAAGAAAGAAAAGAAAAGAAAAAAAAAAAGAATTTGAATAACTACATGCTTAATTGAGGAAAGCACCCTTTTCTTGGTTAAAAAAATGGGGGGGAAGCTTGATATAAAATACTTGAGTAAGTAACATTTCTTTATTGTATTGATATTTAAAATTTTTGTCAAGAACTTTCATTTTATCTATGAGAGCTACATTTTATTTTTAACCTTCCTCCCCACACACACCCCGAAATAAGTACATTACTACTACAAGGAGTTAAATATAATTCTCCCGGAACTTTTTATTACATCCTGAACAGCGAGCACTTAGGCGTGAAACCTTATCTCACCAGCCACATCCTCAATAGAGAGCTTTCAGAGGAAGCTTCCCCCTCCCCAGTCCAAACATGATAAGAGATTTAGGGCCTGAACAGATAAAATAGAACCTGTTCTGCAGGTCCTCGTTCTGCATCTGCACCTGGCATTTATTGTTTTGGAAGTGGACTAACTAAAAATACAAAGTGGACGTGTTGTGTGGAATCCATAATTTCTGTAATTGGCTCACTAAGAAGTCATGTCTTAGGACCAGAAGTCACCCCGTGTCATTTGTGTGATTTAAAAGGGTGCTCTTAGTGAGCTTGCCTAGTTTATTCTTATTTTGGAATTAAAGTAAAATAATAATAAAAGATTAGCAAGTTTCGCATGAATGTATGAAAATGCTCAACACATAATTTCGAACTTTAAAGACAAGGATTGAATGAGCACATGACCAAACCGGACTCTCTGAATGTGGCTGCCAATGGGGACTGACTGAGAAGCCAATGATAATGGCACTGGGACCTATCTATATCTTCTGCATGTATTGGCTTTTTGGGAACCTAGTCTATATGGATGCACATCTTCTTAGACCAAGATGGAGGGGGGAGGGCCTTGGGCTTCCCACAGGGCAGGGTACCCTGCCCCCTCTTAAGGAAGCAGGGGGAGGGAGAAGGGGGTAGTGGGGGAGCGGGAGGGGACTGGGAGAAGGGGAGAAAGTGTAAATTTTTCTCTTAACAATAAAGAAAAAAATTAAAAAATTTAAAAAAAAGCTACAGAAAAATCAAAGTGTTATTCCTTTCCCTCTTCCTGGACTCCTGGAGAGCAAAGTCAATTCTGCTCTTATGCCTCTGTCTGCCTACGTCCAAGACGTAATGACACAAGCTGCTCTGACTCAGTCTCCTGCCTACTCAAGAAAGTATCTGTAATGCCCTCTCTCTCTCTCTCTCTCTCTCTCTCTCGCTCGCTCGCTCTTTCTCTCTCTCTCTCTCTTGCTCTCTCTCGCTCTCTCTGGCTCTCTCTCGCTCTCTCTCTCTCGCTCTGCTCTCTCTCTCTCGCTCTCTCTCTCTCTCTCTCTCTCGCTCTGCTCTCTCTCTCTCTCTCACTCTCTCTCGCTCTTTTCCTCTCCTTTCATCCTCCCCATCTCTGTCCTTCCATCTCTTTCTTTCTCTCTTGTTCTTACAGCTTGTGCATCAAAGCCCCTTTTTGCCAGGCATCGTTCTTTCCTTTCTGAATGTAAACATCCTCGTGTCTTCAGTTCTAAAAATACTGTAGTATAAGTGGCCCTGTGTTTCCTTCCCTTCAAAACCAGAAGGCTTGGGCAAGCAGAGCGTTACACACCTACCCATTTCCTCAAGTCTAGTTCAGTTAGGAGCCAGTAGCAATTTGGCCTCTCACGTCCCGTTTAAGGAAACAAAGGCATCAGGAGCTCACCCCACTTATACAGCTTTCTGGACAGTGTTTTGCCAGAATTGACAGGATCTTTCCAGAACTCATCCCTCTCTGGCTTGTGTTGTTTTCTACGTCCCCTTTTTATCTCCCACCCATCTTAAAACAACAATATTTTAGTGGTTTATTAGTGGATGAAACAAATCTTTAAGCATAAATGAAAAATTAATTAATATCCTTTTTATTGTAGGAAAAAAGGGGTAAGAAATTGCCCAGGTCCTAAAATTATATATAAGAAGTGCACCTATATGTCTACTTAGCTTAAATGCAAAAAGCTATGATTTTATCTTCAGTTGTCACGATAGGAAGAACTGTATTCTTCTATGCTCATATCATGGGCTGGAAGACATTGTTGGTGCTGCCTGAACTGACCTGGCCAGGAGAAGCGGCCATTCGGGGAGCAGGTGCAGCAAGTGTCTCCATGTTCCCATGATTAATGGGGGAAAAAAAGTGCTAACCTGGGAGCCGCATCCAGTTTTTGTTTCCTAAAAAGATGGGGGTGGGCTTACAACATACTAACATGAGATAAGTTTTCTAAAGAAGCAAGCCACTCTATTTGTTCTTGCACAATTCTGCATTCAGCGTGATGGAAATATGGTGACTGTCCTGTCTCAGAACTGTCTAGACAAAGAGCCAGATAGCTGTGACTTGTCCCACACATTTATACTCTTACAGCTCTGGAGGACAGGAGTTGAAATCAAGGTGTCGTTGTGACCACAGCCCAACCCGAGGCTGGCGGGGAAGAATTTGCTATTCTCCCATTGTCGCTACATGAGTGTCTTCATGTTAAAAATGTCATTATTTGCTTAGGCAATAGTCATGTTGGGTGTAGGGCACACTGGAGTCCAGGATGACCGTGTTTGCGAAGACTTAGATTTCAGGTTCCGAGTAGGCACGTATTCTAAACTAATGCTGGCTTAAGTTCATCTGGTTGCCCCTCAGGAGACCTCATGTGCATGCCCCCAGGGCCAGCATCACAACAGTGTCTTCAGAATGTTGTGTAAGATGATGAAAGACAACGTAAAAGGATGAGACTTTGTTGTTGTGCCTGCACGGGGAAGTATTAGAGTCATTGGCTGAGCAGCAATAGATGGTAAATGCCGCAGCATTAAGAAAGGTATATGAGTCACAGTACGCTACTTGTTAGGGAAGGAAGAATAGTTACATGAGCGTAACTATTTATTTTCTGTCTTCCTCTGCAGAGCCTCGGGGGTCCCTTTCAAATCATACAATATGAGTAATCACTGTCATCCGCTAACTAATAGTCAGGCTACCTCTACATGTCGGAAAGGCTGAGAAAAATGAACCATTAAGCTATGTGAGTGCTGAATTCTAACTGGTCACAATGTAACAAGCTTTGAAACCGGTTACATTGTGAAGTGGGCATGGAAGTGTATTTATTTCTAAGACAGGAAGGTGAGGAGGAGCTGAGCATGTGGGTCACGGTTAGCCGGATGAGGATCTACTGTCTGCACAATGTCCGTGGACTATCTTTGTGGACTTAGATCAAACTGTAAGATTCAGAATATTATAGTTGTATATTGAAGCAGGAGTGGGGACCAACTGTTTCTGTTTCCTAACAGTCTTATACTCTGTGCTCAGCATCAATATCTGGTGTAGGAGGGTTCTTCTCTATTTGGGTTGCTTTCATTGGTTGAATAAAGAAACTGCCTCAGCCTTTTGATAGGGCAGCCCTTGGGTGGGCGGAGTAGACAGAACGGAAGGCTGGGAGAGAGAAGGCACTGGAGCAGACGCCATGTTTCTCCAGCCCAAGATGGACTTTGATTAGAATCTTCCGGGTAAGCCAAGACCACGTGGTGATACACAGATTACTAGACATGGGTTAAACTAATATGTATAAGAGGTTAAAACTAATGGGCCAGGCAGTATTTAAATGAATACAGTTTGTGTGTAATTATTCCGGGTATAAGCTGGCCAGGGCCAAAAGCAGGCCCACAACCGGGAGTTGGGCATCAGGGAATGCAGCCCCCACAGCCCGCTCTGCCTCATGCAACAAACACCCATTGTGAAAAGTTTGTCAGGGAAAAGTAAAATGACTCCTACAGACATACAAATATGCATACATCAAGAGCCTACTTACTGATGCTGTAGGAACCTATGAGATGGATAACTGGTACAAAGGAGTCATAAGGAAAGCATAAACCATCACGGGGTGAGGACATACTTACAGGAACTTCAAATGGAGACAGAGCTTATCATCTACAGAGGAGAATCTAAGTCAGTCATAGCCAGGCATAGCACAGTGACTTACCAATAGTTTCCTACAAGGCTCTGAAACTCATGAACTAGCCCACAGAAATCAGAGTTATCTTCTGATGGGCCAGCAGGCTCTGTTGCTGAAGATAGGGGGTTTCCCACAAAATACTAACACACTTCAGTTCACCCTACATATTTGCTCTTCATACAAGAAACGGAAGGTTAAAAATTGTTTATACATATCTGTGCTGTTCTTCTTAGTTCATGGGGGTCCCCCGGCAGCCTGCTGTGGGTTCCCGTGGGTTGCACGAGACCACGTGGGCAGTCCCCGATGGTGGTGGGTCCCCAGCAGCTTGTGCGGGTCGAGACCACGTGGCAATGGCGGCAGCAGCGGCTGGTGCATGAGACCAGATGGGTAGTAAAGTTAAACATTTATTAGGTGGATTATGGAGGGGAAAGGGAAGAAGAAGAGGGGAGAGGAGAGAGAAAGAAAGGGGAAAAAGGAGAGAGAGAGGAAGAGAACAGAAGAAGCCCACCTGCTTCTTCCAAGAGAGTGGGAACAGAGAGAGAGAGAAATCTCCAAACTGCAGGCAGGCTGCAGGCTGGCAAGGAGTGGGCGTGGCTTGCCCTTAAATGGACAGAATCCATTACAATCTGTATAACTTGTATACTAGAAATAAAAATGACTTTTTCTTGTAGCTTCATGAGCTGTGAACAGGTTCTATCGTATTTTCCCCGTTGGAGATGATACTGCCGGTTTACCACCTGAAGTTTGCTCGTAGCAGAAGGATTTTGTTTTCTGGCATTTGCACGCATAAAGCAGGGCTTTTTTTTTTTTTAAGCCTCCGAGTGGCTGTAAAGGAGACACAGACTGGACTTTTCCCCCAGAAGCATGGGAAGACACCATCTATCTGTTTTCCACATTGTACAATCTGCACGGCTGCACTGAGACGTCTCTCTTCCCCCCTTTTCCTCTGTCTCCTCTTCTGTACCCCACATCTCTAGTTCCTTCCTGCCACCTGAACTCTAGACAAGTGGTTCTCAGTCTGGGGGTCACGATCCCTTTGACATTAAATGACCCTTTCATAGGGGTTGCCTGAGATCATCAGAAAACTCAGATATTTGCAATCATAAAGGTAGAAAAATTACAGTCACGAAGTAGCAACAAATCAATTTTATGGGTGTGGGGGGGGTCACGACAGCATGAGGAACTGTATTTAAAGGGTCACGGCGTTAGGGATGAACTGTATTTAAAGGGTCACAGCGTTAGGGAGGTTGAGGACCACTGTGCCAGGGTGCTAAAGGGAGCCTGGTTGAACTTTGAATGCAAACTTAGTATTTCAAGCATAGATAAGGGAGGTGAAAAAAATAGGCAATATTGCTGATCTTTCCCCATGCTTGCCCAGTATTGTTTCTGGAGCATTTATTGGTACCACACAGTAAATACAACATCCAGTGAGGCTGTGACATAGTTTTTCATGCCCATATTCTTCCCCAGGAGGCCACAGAAACTCTAATACTATACTGTGTGTAGCAGAACCTGTTGGAATAAGCAAATACCTGATCAGACATGTGAATCAAAGGAGATAAAGGAGTAAATGTGGCCAAATTTGTCCTTCAATCAGGTTTTATGGTTAGGCATGCATGTATTTTCATGTATTTATAATATGTATTACATGCCAAAGCCACTTTCCAGGTTTTTCAACAATTACAGGCATCTTGGGGGATTAATTAGTTCTATGGAGTCGTTAGAGACTAATAAAATATGAAAGTTTTAATTGGCACTGTCTGCAAATACCATCGTGTTCCATTCAGGTCACAGCTTGAGGAGGTAGATACTTGGCACCGTGCAGGAACAACCCAGTTCAATCAGTGGAACTAATCACGGGCAAAAGCATTGCAGACGCCTCCTTGATGTTTGCACTACAAAAAGTAGTGAAAGCATCTTCAGAAGGCTCATCGGGGAATTATGGGAATGCTCCAGATGAAAGGCAGATCTGCAGTAGAGGGTCATGTTGTTCGTATGTTCTGTGTCCTAATCTGTGATTTAGAAATGTGAATAATTTTAGGGAGCAACGTCTGGAAACTGCTCTGTAATGATTACAGCACTGACTTCTGTTAGCCTGAAAAACTGCCTGGCTGACTTGGAGATTCAGGGGCAGACTCTGTTCCCCATTTCTTTACTCAGCCATCCCAGTGGCACTTGTGCTTTCCCAAGGTGGTAAGGATATTTTAAAATAGACTGCTTGTCTAGGAATCAGATGAAAGCTGACAGAGGCAACTTCGTTTTAGAAACTTTTGCTTTTGTCCTTTTACATGATATGCAAAGGACAACAGACTGTGGTGATCTTGTGGTAGGCGCTTTCCCGTGACCCACACATCTGATCCTTCTGCAACTGTGCCCTCACCTTCCCCGGGCTGGGCTAAAAATGCTGGAGCCCACAAGTGAGAAAAGGAAATCTTGATGTTGTGTAGAGTCTTTGATTCGGTTATGAAGTCTGCAGTTTCTTCAGGTGCTCACTCTCTCTCATCACACTTGTTTATACCTATTGCAGTAGCTATAAAGAAGCCTGTCCAGTGAGAAGGTGAACTCTCTCACGAAGAGAAAGGGAAGCTTGCCAACCCTGTGTGAAAGAACTTGGAGGCAGATTCCTTCAATTCCAGATGTGACTGGAAAAGGCTGACAGCTTAACCAGAACCCTGTGAGAAGTCTTGCACCAGAACAGGACAACTGTTCCGGCCTTCAGAAACTGTGGTCTAAAAATAACCGATGGGGCTGCAGGGCTGGCTCCTCCGTGGCTTAGAGCACTGTCTTTTACTGTTTTGCCAAAGACTTGAGTATAGTACCCAGTACCCAGTGTAACATGGGGGCCTGCTTGTTGGGGTTTCTGTCCTGCCTGGTGTCTGTCCTCCCACCAGCTTCCACAGCCATTTTGCTACAAAGAAAATCTCACAGATGTCTATATTAACTATAAACTGATTGGCCCATTAGCTCAGGCTTCTTATTGACTCTTATAACTTATATTAGCCCATTATTCTAGTACATGTTAGCCACATGGCTCGGTACCTTTTCGGCAGGGCAGGTCACATCTTCCTTCTTCGGTGTCTAGATAAGACTGGGGAGGAAGGGGCTTCCTCCTTCCCAGAATTTTCCTGTCCTCATTGACCCACCTCTACTTCCTGTCTGGTTGTCCCGCCTATACTTCCTGCCTGGCTACTGGCCAATCCGCATTTATTCAAAACCTAATTGACAGAACACAGAATTGTCCCACACCAACCAAGGTCAGGTAAAATGCCAGCTCCATTCTATCTCGCCCCTCTGGCCTCTGTTGGCATCTGTAAACATGTATACATGCACAGAGACAAACATAAAGAAAAATATTAGAGTTAAATCTTTTAAAATGCTGACAGTTTTATGCTGATAATTTTGATGAAAAATTTATGTGGCAATAGACAACTAACATAAAATCCTGTATATAGCAGTATATCAACTTAAATATGTAAAAAATATCAGGTGGCAGCTTGTTAGGTATCTTTGTCTCATTAGATGATAGTTCAACTATTTTAGTTAATTTGATTAGAACTGGAAAACCCTTTGTGCTATTCAAAAGAATGCTCCATAGATTTCCATAAATGACCATGTGTGGAGGGGGAGTTGTGGGAGGCATTATGCTAGACCAAATGGCCATCAATTCCTTTTGACACTCAGTGATCATATTCATGCTGATTTATTTAGGTTTATTTTAGGGAGCAAATAAAATATAAAATATGTCCTCATGTGCTACCATATTTATATAAAAACTCTGACCTATATAATTATCAGTAGATCGGTCACTTCTGAATGTAATTTCATTCTCTTCAATGTGAATGTGGACACATTTATAGCCAATTTAGCATGTATGGCAATTGCTGGATTAAGCAGATTTACTTTTACTTTCATCAAAATTCCTGCTCTTGCTTTTTGTGAAACCTCATTTCTAACATTGTATAAACCCTCACATAAGAAAGATGTTCTGAATCCAAGCAGTAAGAAACTTTAAAGTATTTATGCAATGTACTTTTCAATTCATACAGTTATTGTATCATATGTATTACAGTCACTTAAGATTTTGGTTTTAAATTATTGATCAATAATAGCTCAGCTTTGACAGCCAAAACTTTTCATTCATGTTGATAAAGACTCATATTTTATGTTTGTGTGCTTGTGACTAATCCCAGATAAATATAATTGTTACATTTTTGTCTCACGTTAAAATGTGAATAAACTGGAAAATAAAAGGAATATAAATTATTGATTAATGATACTACCACGAGGGATATTAATTTTACTTTGTTTCACAAAGTACCTAATGGTCTGTCCAAAGCAAAATTCCAGGTTTTTCCCAGCTGCCTTTGTAGCTGCAGTGTTTCCAACAACTGGCTTAGTTCTCACTTATCATTAGTAGAATCTTTTTGTTTTACACCTTTTGTAATATGAAGCTGATCTATTTTTTTTTTTTTTGGTTTTTCGAGACAGGGTTTCTCTGTGGCTTTGGAGCCTGTCCTGGAACTAGCTCTTGTAGACCAGGCTGGTCTCGAACTCACAGAGATCCGCCTGCCTCTGCCTCCCGAGTGCTGGGATTAAAGGCGTGCGTCACCACCGCTCAGCTAAACTGATCTATTTTTTAGTTGTGTCCCTTGAGTAATGGCTTACTATTAGTGCACAGTTAGTCTAATGTTGGTCTTCATGCTTGACTAGTGTTAATGAGCTATACGACGAAGCAGACAAGTTACTTTTACAGCACCAAACAAAAGGCTGCCTTAGACCAAAGGGCTATAGAAAGGAACGCATGACGAGCGGTGGTGGCGCACGCCTTTAATCCCAGCACTCGGGAGGCAGAGGCAGGCGGATCTCTGTGAGTTCGAGACCAGCCTGGTCTACAAGAGCTAGTTCCAGGACAGGCTCCAAAGCCACAGAGAAACCCTGTCTCGAAAAAAGAAAGAAAGAAAGGAAGGGAGAAAGAGAGAGAGAGAAATAAATAAATAAATTCACTTATAGGTGAAGTAAAGTTTGTTCCTGCTTCTCTAACAGGACAGTCACATGCTGTGTTATTGTTCTTTATTAGTATATATCTGCGTGTTCTTTATACATATTTACTAAAAGTCTGCAAATACGACAACAGGGCATTCATGTTTTGAATTTTTTGTTTTCTATCTTTGTGATAGAGTGTTGCTTTGTGGTGTGTGATAGCTCGGACCTCACTTGCAGCCTAGCCTGGGTTCACTCTTGCAATGATCACCCTGCTTCAGCCTGTGCAGTGCTGGAATGATAGACATGACCTCTATGTCCAGTTTTGAGCTTTCTTAAACTTTGCTCGTGAGTGGAAAAGGTTGATGTCATCTTCCTTTTCATATATTAGTAGCAGCTAGTTTCGGGAAAGACAAATAAAACATTCTTTTTATATAGAAAGAAATGAATGTAATGATCAAACACAACCTTCCTCTTCAAAACTAACACTTTTATCTACCTGATTTATCTACCTGATAAATCTACAGAAATCTAAAATCTACAAAAGACAAAGTGATAATGATTTCAAAGACCAGAATATAATTGTGGTTTAGAATAATAAGTTCACTCATAGGTATTTAAAGTGAAATATATATCTAATTAACATTACCTTCTAGAAGTAGTTTAAAATAATTATAATGCAAGTTTGCTCAGAATTGAGTTGAATAGAAAATATTAATTTAAACAAATTCATAGTCACACCTACTTTCACATTTGCTACATAAAACAAGGAAATTTTGTAATAGTCACATGATTTGGAGGCTGGTTATATCTTGTATAAGTTTATATCACTGGATTTGATACTCTTCTGAAGCACTTACTGTCTGAATATTATATGTAACAGATATATGCAATTAAAATTTATATTAACAACTAGAAAGGGCAAAAACTGAGAATTTTGTAGAAGCTTTGATCTTATAACCAATAAGGAAAAAATTCAATCCTTAATAAAAAAACTTTAAAAATTTAATAATTTTATTTTGAGTGTGTGTATATATAAGTATGTGTACGTGTGTATGATATGTGTATATAGTGGTGACTGTACCATTGCACACATGTAGAATGTAAGAGGACAATTTGTGGAGACAATTCCCCCTAAATCTTTTTGCCATTTCTTGGAATCGAGCTTAGGTCTTTAATCTTGCTCTGTAAGAAAAAGAGATGAATGAAATAAGACACAAAAGCAGAGTTTTAATTCAATAAGGAAACCTCAAGTGAAACAATGATGGAAAATAAAAACCTAGTAAACCAAATTAAATCTCAGTGGAAAGTCTCAGCAACAGGCTGGACCATGCCAAAAACAAAGTTGGGAACTGGAGACACAGTTAAATAATTGGATCACTCAGTGAAGGTCAGAGAGAAGTTTTAAAAACGTGAAATTAAATGGAAGAGTTTTAGGAAATCATGAAAGCATATGTCCTCTAAAGTATGGACATAGAAGGAACAGAACACCACAACAACAGCATAAAAGATACCTTCAGTAAAACCACAGAAGAAAAAATTTTAAACCTTGAGAAAGAGATGCATATCCAGATACAAGAGACCTCTAAGACACCGGACAAAACCAGAAAAGAAATTCTCCATGACATTCCAAAATTTAAAACATTAAAAATACAGAATAAAGTAAAGGTATGGTAAGCTGCAAGAGAGAAATGTCAAATCACTTACAAAAGCAGGACAATGATAATAAACCATACTACCTGACAGGAAACTTTAAAACCCAAAAGGGCCTTGAAACATGCACTCCAAGGCTTGAAAGAAGACTAGAGATGTCAACACTAACTATTATATCCAGCAAAACTATCTATTTAAGTTAAAGGTGAAATGAAGACTCTTTGTGATAAATTCAGACTAAAAGAAATACCTCTAGGGGCTGGAGAGATGGCTCAGCGGTTAAGAGCACTGACTCTTCTTCCAGAGGTCCTGAGTTCAATCCCCAGCAACCACATGGTGGCTCACAGCCATCTGTAATGAGATCTGGCGCCCTCTTCTGGGGTACAGATACACATGCAAGCAGAATACTGTGTACATAATAAATAAATCTTAAAAAAAAGAAACACCTCTCAAAGTAAGTCACCTCTACAGAGAATTCTGAAAGAAACACTTTAGAGAAAGATAAACACACTCAATAGGTCTCAAGAAACAGACAATACTAGGACAAGTCAAGAAAACACAACAGAATCAACAAAATGACAGGAATTATACACATCTTTCAATAATAACTCTACAAATTAATTGTCATTACAACTAGCTGATTTTCTATTGCTGTGGTAAAAACTCCATGAACAAGGCAGCTTAAACAAGCAAACATTTAATGGAGCATATGGTTTCATAGGGCTAGAGCCCATGATGGTGAAGCAAAGACAATGGAGGCAGGAGTAGGTGAGAACTCAAACACCAGGCAGGTGGAAGAAAGCTAACTTGAAGTGAGATGAATGATTTGAAACTTCAAAGCCCCTGTAACACACTTCCTCCAGCAAGACTGTGCTAGCCAATCCTCCCCAAGTAGCTACCCACTGGGATCAAGTATTCAAATACCAGAGACTTTTGGAAGATGTCACACTACAGCCACTACATAAGCAGATGGAACTAAGACACAGACTCAGCTATTTTAATATCTGACAAAATAGACATTCTACCAAAACTAACCAGAGGAGATGAGAAGGGACACTTACTACTCATTACAGGAAAAAAAAATGTACCAACGGGATTTTATAATCGTAAGCATGCACCTGCCAAATCCAGGCACACACAATTTCACAGAAACAATCACTATTGACTGTAAGTATGCAAATTGACTCCCAACACAGTGAGAGGAACCCATTCTTGAGGTACCGTTAGTGCAGAGAGCATCACAACACAGCCACAGCCTGAAATAAAATTTAATGTCAAAGTAAGTTTTCTAACATTGATTCCTTCTTAAAATTTGTTTAGACCTAATTAACAAAAGATATTGTCTTATTTCATTGCTACTAAAATTAGAAGAACTAGAAATGGAAAGGATAAGATTCATGCTAGAATTCAAATAGAAAATATGAAAAAATATTGCTCTGTGATTGGACATTTAAAAAGTCATGTAATTTAGTTTAGTCACCAAGATTATAAGCATCAAGCAAATTAATTGAAGGTACAATTGAAGTAAAATTGTATCATGTAGTTTCTAGTTTCAGAAATAATTTTGGAAATGACTCAGAAAGTCTAGTTGTAAATATTCATGAAATGATTAGCTGGTGGATCCGAATGCTTGTATGTTTTCAGATTGTTCCAAAAATTATAAGGCATATCATTAAGATACTATGTATTTACAAATCAACAAAAGTATTTCTGGATGGACATTTTCTTCTTACAGTTAACATATGCTTCTAAACTACTGGAGTGCATCTTCAAGAAGAAGTGATGTCTACCATGTCTAGAAGACATTCTCAATCAAATCTGGGAGAGAGAACACAACTTCTCAAACAATGGATCCCCTCAGGGTTTCCTGGCCTTGCCTAGTTGATGGCATCCACTTGTTCCCATAGAGAACAGGGACACACAGAAATTCTTCTCATGGACCAGATTTTGCCAGTAGTTGATAAGAAACACCAAAGTGACCAGCAGACAGTTTTCTCTGCATTTTTCCTCGTTTGGTACTGTTTTATTTCATCACTTTTTAAGGAGTATCCAATAATGACAACCCAACTAATGATATCATTTTGAATTTCTTTTCAACTTCTTTCCCTTACTTTTCCCCTCACGAGTGCCATGAGAATATGCCCTCTATTACTTACTACATGGAGAAAAAGACCTTTCTTACTTCCCAAAAGAGCACAAACTAGGGCTATTTTGAGCTCAAGTTGTATATAGGAAATTTTATATTACCACTGCAATTCAAAAACATAAAGTCCCTTATTTTGAAATAGAATGCTTAGTGATTTAATTTGAGACAGAGTCTTGATACGTACGTAGTATCGGCTAGACTAAGACTCAATAATTCTCCTGCGTCAGCGTCCTAAGTGCTGGGATTACCACAAAAACTTCAGTTTTTAACAACATCTGTCACAGGTACTACTTTTGAAAATGTGACTTGATATAGTTAGTGCTGTCTGAGAAAAACTGTGAGAAGAATTTTGTACTGTTGAGAAGGGAGGGTGGAGCATGAGTTCAGTTTTGGACATGTAAACTTGAGGTGACTTTTCACTTCGACATCAAGAGAGCAGCTGGTATAGATGTTGTAAGGGAGTTTCAAGATGGAGATACAGCGTCAAGAGGATATACCATTCCAGGAAGATAGAAAAGACTGCCAAAATGGAATGTTGGTATAAGGATATGGTCCTAAAAGATGAATCACTCAGTATCTGAGTTTCAAGGTTAAGAGACTGACAGTGTCCAAGAATATTTAAGAGAGAAAGAGTTGCTTTTTATTTTTTTTAACAGGAAAAGTGTCAACTAATATGTGCACTGACTTTGAAAGGAAAGGAAAGAAGTGACAAAAGGACTTAGAATTCAGAGTACAGAATGAATACTGACATGCCATGATCTCAATAGGAACATATTTGGTGAACAGGAGAGGGTGAAGAGTTGATTAGAATATTCAAAGGAGAATAGAAGCAGGGAAGGTGGGTGTATAGACACATCATTCACGGAATTCTGTGGAGAGAAGAAGAATGAAATTGGGAGCAGGAGAAAGCAATGAGGCTATAGAGAGGATTTCCATCAATGATTTTTAGAAAAATATTCTTTAAGATTCATTTAGTGGGCTCCTTGTGTAGTGTAACAGGCAACCTATCACAGAAGGAAAGAATACAAAGACGCAGATGGCTGAACACTTTGAGACTGTAACCCCCTTCCAATATTTTCTGATTGAGGTTTTCTTAAGAATTAGAAATGAAATACTTCTTTTTCTTTTATTTTCTGTCTTCCTTTGGACAAGTAACAGTTTTGGCTGTCCTGGAACTCACTCTGTAAACCAGCTGGCCTCAAACTCAGAGATCTGCCTGCCTCAGCTTCCTGAGTGCTGGGATCAAAGTCATGTGCCACCACCACCTGCCTCCTCCTCCTTCTATTTTTTCTTGAAGCAAAGTCTTAAATTGTAGTCCAGGCTAGTCTAGGACACAGTAATCCTCCTTACTCAAGATACTGAATAGAAAAACAAAGAATTAGCTAGTCGTAAAGACAGAAAATGAATTGTAGAAAAGAGGCTCAGATTATAGGAAAAAAGAAACATCTAGGTGAATAAATAAATTAATGACTTAATGATTCAGAATCATTGAGAATGACTTGGTTCCTCTGGACTGGCATTACAGGCAGTTATAAAAAAGATATGAGTGCTGGGAATACAATTCAGGTTCTCTATAAGAGTAGAAAGTGCTTTCTGTGTCATCTCTCCAGCCCCAGTTAAACAATTAACTTCTCTAAATCATATGACTTTGCATGAGTATGCTTGTATCGTATTTGTACATATGGGCATGCATGGTTTCATAAGTGAGGACATACATGCATGGGGTGCACTTTTTGTGTGTGAGCATGTGTGTGAAGGACATTTGTTGGCTTTTGGTACCTTTCTTTGCCAGTTCACCCACTTTATTTACTGAGCCTAGGTCTCTCACAGAACCCAGAGTTTACCTACTTAGCTCGTCTACTGTATAGCTTGCCTTGGGTATTCCTGCCTCTGCTCCCAAGAGCTTGACTTCAGGTGAACCACAGTTCTTAATGATCATACATTTTTATGTGAACATTGGAGATCTGAACTCCAGCCCTCCCTCTGTTCAGCAATCAGTTTACCCACTGGGTCACCGTCCCAGACCTGCTGTGTTTTGTAGGCTAATTTTTTTTGTTTTGATTCATGTTGAAAATGTATTCATATATACTAAAGTCTAAAAACTATTAGAAAGATTCTTTCTCCCTTAAGCAAGCTATTTATGATAGCACATGCCCTGCTAGTGACTAGGGTTGGGGTTAGCCTTTTGGTTCATCCATTAAATGAATATTAATTATGGTGAATAAACCTTTAAGTCTACATAACCCAAGACTCCACTAAGCTTAGCAAGTATCTCTGTATGTAGTCAAATAGTAGTAAATTCTTCTGGTTTGAGAGTTGTTATTATCTGTTGACATCACCCCATTTTAAAATTGAGGATAAGCGCAGCAAGTTTGTATATCAGTGAAGAGCATAGTTGTCTTGCATGATGAATGGAGATAGAGCCAGAGACCCACATTCACATCAGAACAAGGGATCGAGCTACCAAGGTCCAGTGGAAGAGCAGAAGGAGGGAGAAAATGATAAAGGAAGTCAGGACCATGAGGGACTGGCCCACCAACAGAGAC
>JAQHUG010000268.1:2285587-2322620 GCA_028555095.1 Dicrostonyx torquatus | reverse complement strand
TCCTGGTGACTGCTAAGATTCACACTTCCTGTCTGGTCCTGGTGACTGCTGAGATTCACACTTCCTGTCCTGTCCTGGTGACTGCTGAGAGTCACACTTCCTGTCCTGGCCTGGTGACTGCTGAGATTCACACTTCCTGTCCCAGAGACTGAAGCAGCAAGCGTGGGGCCGACACAGATCTGCAGGTCCTCTGCCATGTATTTATATTTTTACACAACTCCTGAGTGTGTGAATGAGTGAGTTGCTGGTTCTCACGCCCACTCTTGGGCTCTTTCCTTATGTTAGATTGCCCTGTCCAGCCTAGATGGGATTCACTGGATTCAAACTTGTTGTTTCTAAATGAATGATTTGACTTTAGAAATTTGTTCTGCACGATAAAATTAGAAAATGTGGCCTATCTTTGTATTAAGTATGTATAAATATATTAGCAGTGTACACATACATGCATACTATGAAAGACATACTAACTCATTCTTTTGCTATGATTTTAAGTATCTCTGTCACAGAGATTGAGGTGTTGCTGCATTTTTTGAATACTTTGGAAGCAGACATGCACAAAGAATAATTTAACAAGCCACGATCCCTCTTGGTTTAGGCAACTTGCATACCCATTTTCTTTTCTTTTTTTTTTAATTGATGGTAGGTTTGACTTAAGGTGTAGCTACCAACAGGAGGTTTCGATCTAGGGTGTGGTTACTTGGTTTTTTGGGTGTTAAGATGGTAATTACTTTGTTCCTTGTTTCTACCATGGTACAGAAGTCTTGCCTTCATTTCCCTTTTTGGATTCAGGTATTTAAGGTTCATGAGAAAGAAACACACACAGATTCAGTATTCACTGCATTGCCCTCCCAACTCTATCATGTGTTTCTATTTCTTCTGTGTCTCTGTTTTTTTCTGCCTTACAATTCTAAAACACATGCCCCTACCCTGGAATGTATAAACCTGTAGAGACCCTGACAGATGGCCTTGTCATGGGACTCATGACAGGAATGTAGAGGAGGTCCTCAATGTACTGTCACAAATGTAATTTGTTATCATTATCTCCTGGTACAAAGGAGTCTGTCAGACTGTGATTCCTGCAGAAATTCAGTTATCATAAATACAGAGCTGCGTGACTTCCAGTCTATAATCTAACAATTTCAATGACAAATACTATTCATCAGGTGGAGGCTGACCCAAATCCATATCTCAGTGAAGAGAGTTTCTGTACATTCCAGGGCACGGGTGAACCGCATGCATTCCTGGACTTGAAGAACCGGATTCTAGATCATCTTGTCAATGATAAGGGCTTTCAATAAAAAGGAATTTGGACTGGTTCTCTTTATCATTCCTGACTATGGTATATCAAGGTAGGTTTGGGGAATACGGTAAGAAACTGTTCCACAGATACTTCTTCGAAGGAAAAAAGAAAAACACTTATGAATCCTCAAATAGAATTTTTCCAGCCAAGATCTGTCTAGATAGTGACTTAGCCATGTTCAAAAGTAAACAAAACTCAAGGTCTCAATTTATTTACTTTCTTCATTCTTGTTAGTCCCTAGCTGCTGTATATAATATAAGTTTTAGTAAAGCACTTGAAGGTCAAATGTTTTAGTGGGTAGAGGCTTTGTCACAAGGGCCTGATGACTTGAAAATTGATCCCTAACTACCATGAGGTGGCAGGAACGAAGGTCCTCTAATCTTCTCAGAGACGTGTAGCACTCTTGCACACACACACACATACACACACACACACACACAAACATTGAGAAGTAAATAATTTTTTTCAAAAGGATCTGTATAAATGAATAAACCAAAAGCCTATAAGCATATACGTTTATGCCTATAAGTTTAGTCACATAAGAGCATTGAAGCTCAATTTTGTCGTTTATGTTGCAAAAGAGAAGTCTTGATGCTATTCACTAGAAAAAAAGGAACAAAGGGGCAAATGGATTGCGGCAATTTCTTTTGGCAAAAGAAGAATTACAGCATGCCCCCAGATCAGGCTAGTGAGTGGCAGCATGCAAGTGCTGGGTGCCCTCTGTATTTTACCAAAATCCAAGGGGAAGATTGGTTGTTATTGACTGGCTAAGGTTCAGCATCTACCTGATTGGCTAATTCTGAAAGCAATGAGAAAAGGGGAAAAAGAGAACAACACTGAGATGTTTAAGTATTTCAGGAATTCCAGGAAGCTGACTACACTTGGTCAAACAAGTTTAACTAGCAAAGCATTCACAGAAAAGAGTCTTGATGAGAAGGGGGTGTGAGCTAAGACAGATAGGCAGCCATGCCTATCTGTTTATAAGAAAAGATGACACCATCCCTCACAATTATAAATTTGTAATATGCTGCTCTGTTTAACCCTACATATTTGAGGAGAAAGAATTTGATCCAGACCATGGCCAAACTGAGTAAAGCAAGCTTTTTTATTCATCTATATGATTCATCTCTCCCTTAGATATGGTTCATGAGATCAGCATTGGACATGGGGGAGAAAAAGGGATTTTATAGCTAAGGAGTAGGGGCTTTCCAAAAAGGGAATTTGACAGGGAAGTAGGTGGGGTTACAGAAGCAGAACATAAGCGTAACAAATTAAAACCTCCTAAAACAAAGACATGGTTGCAAAATAGTCACAAAAAGGTAGTCATAAGTAGGTAGTCATAACGACTTTTTGTTGGATTTTTTTTAAAGATTTATTTATTATGTACACAGTGTTCAGCCTCCATGTATGTCTACAGGGCAGAAGAAGGCGTCAGATCTCATCACAAATGGTTGTGAGCCACCATGTGGTTGCTGGGAATTGAACTCAGGACCTCCGGAAGAGCAAGCAATGCACTTAACCTCTGAGCCATCTCTCCATCCCCCAATAACGACTCTTTGACACAAAGGCATGGTTATCTTTCCTGGATAAGGCAGCACAGAATCTACTGTAGTTAAGGTTACAGGTGGAGTTATAGCTCAGTCCTTGAGAAATGGATTTAATCATAATAAGGAATGAATCAAGTTTATACTTGCTGTAGATGGCTTTCAAGTCCAAGATGGAGGTAGGCTGGATTATCAGTTCCCTTCTTTTGGGGGTTGATGTGAGAATCAATTCTTGTCCAAATTATAGACTCTGTTTTTGATGACATTACTTTTAATAAAAATTATGGGAATGAGTAGAAGTGTATCAGAAAAGACAGCAGTCTGTAGGAAGAGACAGTAATCGTGGAAAACGTTTTTGGGAGTGAGTTAAATGATGCACTCATATTGAGGTAATGGTGAGCAGAAAACTTCACAGAATGATGGCAATTTCTGAATATGACTCAGCCAAGGTGAGCTGGAACTGCTGTTATTAAGGAGAGACTCACAGATACTCTCCTTGAGAGTGTTGGCTTTTTACTTTAAGTTGGTATCTAATTATATATTCATTCTTCAGTATTATTCAGCAAAGTGATGCTGAGGATACTCTAAAGGGAAGTAATATACTATTAATTTTTTTTTTTTTTTGCTTGCAAGCAAGTCTTGGGACCCTTGGTAAATTTACAATGTTTCAGATTGATTTTTCAGGCCTGAATTTAGTAATATTTGAAACATCTCAGATGCTAACATATTAGTAATATGTGCAAATTTAAAAAATATATCTATTGAGACGAAGTTTTCTTTATGCAGTCTATAAAATATTTTCTTTCTCCTTATCTGTCGTATCAGAGATATCTGGGATTTAAACAAAAATGATTGGCAAATGATCTACTG
This sequence comes from Dicrostonyx torquatus, assembly GCA_028555095.1. Classification (NCBI taxonomy): domain Eukaryota; kingdom Metazoa; phylum Chordata; class Mammalia; order Rodentia; family Cricetidae; genus Dicrostonyx; species Dicrostonyx torquatus. The sequence continues at coordinate 2,318,906 of JAQHUG010000268.1, read as the reverse complement.
CATTGTACATCTAAGATGACTGACTCAAAACATTTTGTTGTAAGTATTTTGAACAAATTAAGAAAATGTATCCCTGGATGTTAAAGGAATACAGGACCGAGAACGCACAACTGCGTTGCGTAGTGGGACTCACACTTATTTTGACGGCTTAGATACAAGGGGAGTTAGTGAGGTAGAAGAGGAAGAGAGAGAGAGAGAACTGAGGTCTACCCACTGTTTCCTTTGCTTCAACCACAGCTCTCAGCATGTGCCCCACTGAATCCAACTTTACAAAGCTCAGGAGTTTAGCCTCTTTATTTTTTTATTTTATAGCTAGGCTAGGGCCCTCAGGAGCTGCATGTGCTTATTTGGAATAGAGCAGTCAGTCTTTAAGGGATGCCCCAAAGTTCTGTGTAATGTTTTGTTGACACACACCCAAACAACCAAAGCAGATTTAAATGCTGGCATTATTGCTCATGACAACTGGTGTGTGTGTGTGTGTGTGTGTGTGTGTGTATTTTATTTACACATTATGCATGTGTATATTCCTGTCTTAGTATTCTATTGCTGTGACGAGACACCATGACCATGGCAACTCTTATAAAGGAAACAATTTAATTGGAGATGGCTTACAGATTCCGAGGTTTAGTCTATTATTGTCATGGTGGGAGGCATGGTGGCATACCAGCAGACATGGTGCTGGAGATGTAACTCAGAGGCATCAGGAAGACAGAGTGTCATTGGGTCTGATTGGGTTTTCTGTAACACCAAAGCCCACTCCGAGTACATGGTTCCTATAACAAGGCCACACACTGCAACAAGATACAGCTCCCAAGAGTGCCCGTCCCTATGAGCCTATGGGGGCCATTTCACTCGAAACACCCTAATTATCATTTACATGCACAGAGGGCAGTTGAAACCAGTAAATATCCCGCTCTAATACACTGCAGTATTTTCCCTCAATACAGAGTCTCTCACTGAGTTTACGACAGTCAGCAAGTTTCAATGATTCCCCTTCTTAGTTCCCCCACAGCGTAGGCAGGTGTTTTACACGTGACATGCATATCCCCACACCTTCCCGTCTCTCTACACAGATGCTGGGGATCTGAATTCAGTTCCCTGTGCTCTTACCCACCAAGTCTCACTTTTTTTTTAATATAATAAAAATCTGAGCTATAGTAGAAAAGCTAAATCAAACTCTTTGGGTTCTACAACTTCAAGTTCAATGGAAGCAATTTTAAAATTATATAAATTATCAATAACTAATAGTAATCCTCAAAAATTATCTCTTCAGGAATCGTTTTCTATATGGAGAAATTCTTTCTTCATTCCACTATCTCCTCCACTTGTAGAAAAACAACTTTGTGTTCATTTCCACATTTATATAAATATTCCTGACTTATGAATGGTCTGCATTTTGAATCCTTAGTTTGAGCCATTTTTAACATCTGTCCAGCTCTTTCATTGATTTTGAGCTAAACAGCATTTTTAAGACCTGTTTCTTTTTAAACACACATGAGAATCATGATTTTACTCTTTTGTGAAAGTGGTGTACTAACAAGGATAAGAGAAGACATTTATTTGCCTTCATCATAATGGAGAGTAAAAGTAAGTTTTAAAATATGCTATTTTATTTTGTTTAACCAGTAGAAGTAAGCTTGTATCAGAAATTGTAATGTTTTATATATTCTATATTAGTAGCAGCAATGTGCATACATCAAAATTTTGACAATTTTTTTTCAGATCTGTTGCTGCCCTTGAAGCCATTTCTAGTAACTGGGATTTCTCTTTTGACGCCGGTTTCTGAAGAAATCCTCAGAGGCATAAATTAATTAAAAAGCTTGGCCGATAGCTCAGGGTTATTACTAACTAGCTCTTACTTTTAATTTAACTCGTTTCTATTTTTTTATATCTTACCGTAAGGGTCGAGGCTTGTTATCTCACACCTTGCTTGGCTGCTGCTGGCATCTTACAGATACCCCTTCCTTTTCCCTTTTTCTTTGCTTGGATTTCCCGTCTAGCTATATTCTGTCCGGCCTTAGGCAAAAGCAATTTTTTTAATTAATCAATGGTAATAAAACATAGTCACTGCATACAGAAGGGCTCCCCACATCCTCTCCACCTTTCTAATTAAAACAGAAGGTTTTAACTTTACCATTGTAAAATTGCATGTAACAAAGTAGTTATCAAGCAAGAAAATGCCATATTCTGTAGGTATTTAAAATACTTGAGGATTACCTATCCATTTGAAGTATACCTCTGCATATCTAGAAAACTTAACAAGCAATACTACTAATTTGACCATTACAGATGACTATTAATTTGTATTTTTAACTATACATCACATTTTTAAATGAGTTGCATAAGTATAATGCTTTAAACAAGAGTAGAAATATATAAAAAGTAAAATAAAATTGACCTTAAATTTGTATCAATATTCAATAATCCTTTAAGCAAAAATAGAATCCTAGATATAATGTAACAAAATTAACTTTAAATTTGTATCAGTGTGCCAAAATCCATGTCAGTGCAAAATATCTGAGATTAATAGCTTTCTTTTAATCCTATATTCCTATATTCCCCTAAATAAAGCAAATATCCATAACCTACCAAATAACTGAAGCCCAGCCACATGCCCCAAAACTCTTGGGAATGTGGACATAGTTTTCTTCAAATTACTTCCTGCTGTGTGTGGGCAACGTATCTTTTGGGTTCCTGATAAAATTTTGAGACAATGACTCAGTCCTGGGAGGACCAGTGGTAATTTTTGTTGCTAGATAGCACCTGTCACGTTTCAGGAGGTCCATTGATTGAAGGTAGTCCATCTTAACCAGGAATACGTCCTTAGCCTTTTGTTTCTACAGGAAATAAAATCTCTTTTCCAAAGCAGCGTATCTTTTAAGTTTCTTTTTACAAATACATTTTTTGAGTTCTGTTTTAAAGTAAAGGGATTTTTAAAATATTAAGTTGGTATATTTTATCAGTCTCTCTTTCAATCCCATGTCTCTTAGCAGCTGTCTCTTGTCCACCAGTCATCAAAAAGTCAAAACCAATACAATTCTATACAGGATCCATAACTCCTATGTGTTTTCCATCCTCACGTGTCTTTGTTCTTTTTATATATTTTACTATCCTTTAAAGACTTTAGTTTTTAAAATTCTTTATTTTTTTTATAACTATCTAAACACTTTTTAACTGTCTCTCCCATTCCTATGTATATTTTTAAAAACACACTGTGATCCATTTAGAGTTTTTTGTTTGTTTGGTTTTTTTGTTTGTTTGTTTGCTTGTTTTTGGTTGGAATCTGTCTTTATTGCAAATCTGTAATCATTATTTAATCACTGTTTTAAACTGATAAGTGGGCATGGCTAGTATCAGAACAGCCACTTTGTTGGTTCCTCCCTGCTCTGCTTTTGCTAACAGCCACAACATCATATAGTAACTGCTCAGATATCTTTTCACGAGAGACTCATTAGAACCTGTTGGACTAGGAGTCCAAGCTCCAGGGAAGAGTTGCCTCAAGACACCATCCAGACACCACAGTTGATGCAGAAGCAAGAGGATTTTATTAATTCTGTCATGACAGGGTCCCCCAGCATCCACAAAGCTGAGAGACCGCGAATAGCTAGTAGAGGCTACTTTTAAAGGAAAGAGCCATAGAAACAAGGGGTGTCTGGGGGTTGTTTTCCAACTAATTGGATTGGCTTGTTCAAAGGGCTACTAGCAGTGATTGGTCTGTGCTGGGGCAGGAGAATAGTTGCGTGATCCAGTGAGGTAAGAGGGATCTCTGGGTCATTTTGCCCCTTTCCCAGGGACTGAATCAAAACACCAGGAACTGAGTCAACACCTGAGGGTTAGTATGTCCCTATTCAATAGAACATTTACAAAGACACAGGGAGATGATGGAAAGTTCCCAACATTCGTGTGTGGATGACTGTCACGTCTCCAGGAGAGAGGTGTGTAATACTGAGAGGCCTCAGAAATGCCTTTAGAGTTGAGAGGCCTCAGAAATGCGTTTAGAGTCTTTCAAACCAAGAGATCTGGTAAAGGCTAAACCAAAAAGCAAGGCTTTCTGTGTCATTGCTTTGTGAATGAAGTGGCTGTCCTTTGCCGCAGATTTTTTTGCTATAGCAGACTTCATTTTCTGTTATGTATTTGGGAATTAATTCCCTAGTTCAGAACAGTTTCCCACTGCCAGGCCTTGTCCCTCTCTCCTAAGCACAGAGATCTGCCTTCCCGCAATTATCTTTACCAGCAGGCATTTAGGTCCAGGCTACAGTATCTCACTTGAGATATTCACAGATCTCCAAGGACATAGAATTACTACCTACCCAAGGTGCTGCTCTGGTTTTACTGCACACCACGCACAATCAGAACAGTTGATAACAGCATAGCCCATAGCTGATAATTTAGAGGTCTGGGTCTCTTCTTCGCTTAGTGTGGTAAGTCTAACTAGAGACTTAGGCCCGTAGGTTGCCTAGTTTCCTCACAGCCTCTATGCATACTGGGAGGAAGGAAGTGGCACACTTATTTAAAATATAATCCATGCCCTATTCATAATTTATCTTCTTTCTATCACCTAACAAAGTAGCACAGTAAGTTCCTCCCTAAGAATTCCTTTCTCAACTAACTTTCTCCATTAACGAGTTCACCAGCCGTGTACTAGCCACTCTCACGGATCTCTCTCTCTCTCTCTCTCTCTCTCTCTCTCCCTCTCCCTCTCTTTCTCTCTGTCTCTCTCTCTGTCTCTGTCTCTCTCTCTCCCTCTGTGTGTGTGTGTGTGTGTGCGCACACGCACATGTGTAAACCCTTAACTGATTTTCTAGGGTGCAAAAGATCTCCGGCCCTGGAACCTGGTAGAGCTGTGAATGTTTGTAATGGGTGGAAGGAGGGACAGTATAGAACGATGTAGAAGAAAGAGCAAGAGGGAGCAATAAAGAATTGATGGAAATGGGAAACAAGAGAAGAAAGAAGAATAAAGAAATACGGATGGACGATTCCTGGTGTGAGTAGATTTCTTACCCCTCACATCTTCACCCTCAGATTGTAGCCCCCCCTTTAGCTATTCGTGGTGTCTTTAACTGAACCCGGAGGGGAGTCTTAAAGGCTCTCTAAAGCAGAGGTAACAGCGAGCGTACACTTACCCATGCAATGCTACTGTCAGGTAGCGTGCAGCCGACCCACAAACGTTGTCTCTCTGTATGAGCAACAGGTAAACCCACTACCCAGTGTGCAGCTGATTAGCGCTCTGTACTGAGGTCTGTTTGAGCCTGCAGCTTAGCGCAGGGCAGCTGGTGCCCGGCTCCATCCTGCAGACAATATGTCTCTGAGCTGCTGTTGGCATGGGACTGTGAGACTGGGAAGCCCAGTGTGTTGTAATTAAGGGAGAGGTGTGCGGGTTTTAGGTTCCCAGTGCCTGGCTCCCAAGCCCCCTCAGGTTTTACGTGTTGTCAGCCAATCACGTTGGGCAGCCAAACTGTTGTACTTATGGGGGAGAGGTGCGTGTTGTGTTCCCCAGCTGCCAGCCGCTGGCCCGCTCAGCCACTGGCCGCCTGCACCGGAAATAACCACATGACAAACTGGATTCATTTAAATTCTGCCTGGCTCATTATCTCCAGCCTCTTCCCGGCTAGCTCTCACCTCATAAACTAACCCATTATAAAGGTCTGTATGTCACCACGAGGTGGGTGACTTACCGGACAGAACTTCCTTCTGCTACGGGGGCCTCATGGCAACTGGCTCAGTTCCTTTCTTCTCCTCCCAGAACTTCCGTTCTGTCTACTCCGCCCACCTAAGGGCTGACCTATCTATAAGCCAGGCAGCTCTTTATTCAACCAGTAAGAGTAATACAAAATACAGGAGAACACTCCCACATCACCAGTGTGGCTTTGTGTCTGTGCCTTCAGAAACTTCCTTTTTTGTAGCTTTCTCAGGCCCTATGGAAATTCAAGAGCCTTGGGGTTTTATGCCAGTTTTAACTAGAGGTTTCTCTCCTATCCACCAGTTCCTGAATATGTACTCATAGACTTATGTTAATTATAAAAGTTTGGCTGAAACACTGCATCAAAAAAAGGAGGTTTGGCCAATGGCTCAGACTTACTAAAGATCTCTTACTGTTTTGTTTATGCTTTTCTTTCTTTTTTTGCTGTTTTTTTTTCTTTATTGATATTTATTGAGCTCTACATTTTTCTCTGCTCCCCTCCCTGCCTCTCTCCCCTCCCCCCTTCAACCCTCCCCCAATGTCCCTATGCTCCCAATTTACTCAGGAGATCTTGTCTTTTTATACTTTCCCATGTAGATTAGGTCTATGTAAGTCTCTCTTAGTGTCCACATTGTTGTCTAATTTTTCTATGATTATGGTTTGTAGGCTGGCTTTCTTTGTTTTATGTTTAAAAACCACCTATGAATGAGTACATGTGTTAATTGTCTTTCTGTGTCTGGGTTACCTCACTCAAAACAAGACAGGGGTTCTCTGTGTTGCTTTAGTGTAGCTCTTTGAAATTAACCCATTTCTATTAATTTATTTTATTATTTTACCATGAGGCTCATGGCTTGTTACCTCACATTTTGCCTGTCCAGCAGCTGCCAGCATCTCCGAGACTCCACCTTCCTTTCCCCTTTATTTTTGCTTGGATTTACCACCTATCTATATTCTGTCCTGTCATAGGCCGAAGCAGCTTCTTTATTAACCAATAGTAATGAAACATATTCTACAGAAGGGAATTTACACTGTAGCGCTTCCTTTACTGAAATGTCAAAGACCAGCCATCCAGCCACCCATCCATCCGTCCATCTAATATTGAGCTATCATTTCACAAATATGAAGTACACATATCTATACATAGGGGAGTCTGTATGGATTGAACTGACACATGTTTTCATGGAAGCAAACAATTTCTCTGTGATCTACAGTTGGCAAAGAGAAAGTCCAGGCTCAGCACTTCCATCTAGCTAGTAGGCACAAGACTCAGGGAGAATTAATATTTACATTTAATTTCAAAGATAGAAAAGAGTGTGGGTTCAAGATCAAGCCAGTGAGATAAGATTTCCTTCTTACTCAAAGAATGGTCAGCCCATTCGCTCCATTAAAGCCTGTGATTTATGGGGTGCAGCCTACTCACACCAAAAAAAGGGCCTTCTATATTCAGTCTGCCTGTTCCATCACATCGTCTGGACAACATGGCTCAGTCAAGTTGTTTATAAAATTGGCTATTTCAGCATATTCACAGGGAGCTTGGTGTTTGTGTTAACACATCTGTAACAACGTACTCTAAAATTCTGCCTGCCTCTGGAGCCTAAGAGTTCTCACTTGTCCCGGTTGTTCCCAGTCAAAGTCAGCAGCTATATATTTTAATAGCTTAAATGTAGAGAGTGGGGTAGTCTGTTGACCATGTATTTATTTACATTAGATCTTGAATGGAGAACATTTACTTTGAGTCCTGGTATCTGTTACTTAAGAGATTCTCGAAAAAGGAGAAGATAAAACCTTCTTTCTTCTGGAATGTAACTTAGCTAGAGGAGAATAAGGACAAAAGGAGTATTATATGTAGCAAAGATCAAATAATAAGAATCAATATTTACATAACATGTCCCATGATATTACTAGTACTGTTACAGGACTTTTCATAAAGTGACTCACTAAATTTTCACAATATCCATATTCGTAGGCTTACTGATTCCTGATTCATAGATAAAGAATCTCTTAAGAACTGTAGTTGGGCCAGGGGGTGATGGCACATGTCTTTAACCCCAGCAATTGGAGAGGCAGAAGCAGGTGGATTTCTGTGAGTTCGAGGCCAGCTTGGTCTACAAGACAAGTGTTAGTTCCAGGGCAGGCTGAAAAACTACAGAGAAAACCTGTCTTGGAAAACCAAAAAATAAAAAATAAATTAAAAAACAAAAACAAAACAAACAAACAAACAAAAACTGTTGGAAATGAAACCGTGGTCTGTTTGATTTCAAACACACTGCATCTATACATTCTATGATCATCTATGCTCCTGCCCCTTTCTCCAAAATATCAGTCATGCTAAATGCTGAGTATTTTACTACATGAGCTACATCTATTTCTTACTAGTTTAGATCACTCTTCAGCTTTCTTAGCAAATATTATCTTCAGAGTTCATAAGCATGCAAGTGTGCAGAAATCTTTTTGCTGAATCCAGTCATTGTAAACAGTCTAGAATCTGGCCTCCACGGTATTAACTGCTATGATTAAGATTCCTGAGTCACTAAATTAAAGAGTAGAACTTGTATCCATGGTGACTCCACGAACGAGCCGGCACCTGGCAAAGCTCACTCGGAAACATCTTGTCAGCCTCTTTAAGAAAAGAACATGAAATAGAAACAGGATAATGAAAAATCCATTGAACAGCCTCTCACACATAATAAGAAATAAAAAAAAAGAACCAAATGACTATTTCCTGTGTCCAAATTATTGTGGAATCAAAGATGAATAAAATATAGCCCTGGCCTTCTAAGGTCAAGGGTTCTTTGATGGGGAAAATACACATGTATATTATATATTAAGTAACTGAGTAGAGATCACCTGAGGACCCTTTAAATTGGATGTTGGTGTGAGCTTGTGTAGGTGTGTGTTCATGTGTGTGTATGTATCTGTAGGGGTGTGTTGTGAGTTTGGTGTGTGTGTATATATGTTTGTGTGTATGTGTGTCTTTGATGCACTCCTGTGTGTGGTTCTATATTCACAGGCACTATGGTCTTTTAGAGCTCCTAAAATAACCACTATTGTCCACATTCTTTATCCACATTCTACTTTGTGTTAGAGACTTGTTGTCTCATTTGCCTTGAACTTGGCCAAGGCTAACTGGTTTTCATGCTTCCAGGGCTCTGCCTACCCTCTTGCCATCTCTGGGATGTCAGGTATATGCCTTTTATATGGGTTTAAGTAATCTGCACTTTGTAAGGCGATGGATTTATTGACTGATCAATGACCACAGCCCTAAGTTAGATATTATAGGCTGATTATCTCTTCTCTTAATTTTATGGTTTTCTTTAATATGCTCCATCACAATTAACTTGAAAGTCCACTAAATTTTTCCTGTGGTAAGAAAACACCTTACAACTGAGCTATTTCTCTAGTCCTATAAAATTAAGATTTCTACTGTGACAAGTTCTTGCTAAGTTTTTTTTTTTAGTTTGGACCTTAACTCCCTCTGTACCCTAGGCAGATTTTTAGCGTGTGATCATTCTGAGGACCCGAGTAGATGGTATTAAATGTATGTACATTATGTGCATTCTGAGGACCCGAGTAGATGGTATTAAATGTATGCACATTATGTGCAGTGCATTCTTTACTTAGCTAATTACTCTGCAGTAGACAATACATATGGGAGAACAGGAACTTTCTGTCTTATGCTAGTGTATAACAGAATCTAAACATATATGTATTGGAAAACAAAGTGAATCATTGAAATATTTTTGTCTAGGGAGAGTAAAAAGCTCAAATTTAAGCATGTGAATTCAGAGATGATTAGACATTTTTTCTACAGTTGTAAAAGCTCTGAGAAATTGCCAGAAAGCAGTTGAATTACATACAATTGCTTTTTGAGTCCAAGTGGCTTAGAAGAAAGAGAAGCAAGGAGGACTCTCATTAGTGGGTTACTTACAGTTTTTCACTTAGTACCACCATGAGAATTACTCACAGTGGAAGACAGAGCCTGGGACACCAACAATAATTTGCTGGGGGCAGCACAAAGGAGATCCAAAATGGAAGCTAGGCCCGTGGGCAGAGATTTTAATGGTGAGTAATAGAGATGTTTGTCATAAAATATCTGGCCTGTGAGAATTTGCTTTGGTGGTTTGTTCATATTTTACTGTTTTATACGAAGGATCATGTCATGTTAACATCAGCACTTAACTTGAGATAGAGATCATACAGTTGGACCCATTTGTCCTGTGTGTGTGTTTAATGTGATTTTTTTTTTCAAGACAGGGTTTCTCTGTGGCTTTGGAGCCTGCGCTGGAACTAGCTCTTGTAGACCAGGCTGGTCTCGAACTCACAGAGATCCGCCTGCCTCTGCCTCCCAAGTGCTGGGATTAAAGGTGTGAGCCCGGCTTGTTTAATGTGATTTTTTGTCATTTCTTGCTTGCTTTTTTCCTTTCTAGTTCAAGTGCAATTTAGGTTCATTTGGAATTGTTTCCTGTAGTCTGAGGCTGTGCGTTAGTTCCTGGCCACTCAGACTTAAAATAACCACACAGAAGCCTTATTATTTGCAATACTGTTTGGTCAATAGCTTAAGCATGTTTCTAACTAGCACCTTTATCCTAAACTAACCCATCTCCATTAATCTGTGCATCATCACAAGGTTGTGGCCCTACTGGCAAAACTTCACCAGGTTCCGTCAGAGGTCGCTGGCTCCTGTGGCAGTTATATGGCTTCTCTCTGACTCTGTCTACTTTTTTTCTATGTATCTTTTCCAGCCTGGCTGTATTCTGCCCTGCCATTGGCCAAAAGCAGCTTCTTTATCAACCAATGGCAATAAGACATATTCGTAGCATACAGAGGGGAATCTCACATCACCTCCCCTTTGCTGTCTAAATAAAAAGGAAGGTTTTAACTTTAATTTAGTAAAATTACATACAACAAAGCAGTTATCAAACAATACTTAGAGTTACAATATTTATATCTACTTTATCTTTTATCACAACTAAGGAAAAACTATCATTATAACCCTATTCTTCAACTCCATTGAAGACTCCAGAGGATATAATATTATCTAAGTAAAGAGAAAGTGCACTGTAAACAACTTCAAAAACTCACTGCCTGGACAGTCACCCAAAGTTCCTCTGTATCATTAGAGCATCCATTTTCAGCCACAGGCCCATAGTACCAGGAAGACTTTTCCATGAAGCAGGAAATTTCAAAGACAGTTCCACCTATATTGGCAGTTTGTCAGTTACTTTCTTCTGTGTCCTGCAGGAAGTATAGCAGACTCTTTCCTGAAGCAGGAAATCCAACGGACCATTCCATATTTTGGAATGTTTAGCAGTCATTTTTGTGTGGACTCTGTATGTTCAGTTTATATAGAATAACATCAAGAAGTCCAGGAAAGAGAAATTTCTTGCCTGGTGTAGGAGGGTGCTTTGTATTTGGGTCACTCTCATTGGTTGAATAAAGGACTGCCTGGCCTATAGGAGAGGACACAGCCCTTAGGTGGGCGGAGTAGACAGAACGGAAGGTGGTGAGAGAGAAGGAAGTGGGCAGACGCCATGATCCTTCAGCCCAAGATGGATGCAGGTTAGAATCTTCCGATAAGTCACCACCTCATGGTGACACACAGACTTTTATAATGGATTAGTTTAAGATGTAAGGGTTAGCCAAGAAGAGGCTAGTGATAATGGGACAGACAGTGTGTTAAATGAATCCAGTTTGTGTGTAATCACTTTGGGCATAAACTAGTGGCCATGGCCGGGAGCCAGGCACTGGGAACAAAAGGGCCCGCATTCCTCTCGACAGCGGACACAGCCAGCCCCTCTTACAACACTTGCCCAATGGCTAGCAAACCCCATAAGGAGACTCTTCAATGCCCATCTTCCTCTTGAAGTAGCTGGTGCTTCCAGCAGCAGATGTGTCTCACTGTCATGAAAAGTCCTAAGAGATGAACAGTGTCTCTAACACTTTTGTGCAAAGTTTTATACATGTATACCTATGAGGAGGGGTTGGAGAGAGAGAAAAGGAGTGAGAGCGAGAGCAAGCAAGTGAGAAAGAGAGAGAGAGAGAGAGAGAGAGAGAGAGAGAGAGAGAGAGAGAGAATGCTGTAGCAACACCTTCCAGGATATATATATATACATTGAGTACCTGATATCTCAGGCATGAGTTAATATTAATATATTTCAAACAATTTTTTTCCTATCCATCTGTCCATCCATCTATATATAATCTAATTGTCTGTGTACCAACTATCTACTATTGTGTGTCACTGTGTGTATTGTATGTGAGAGAATGCAGGTACAACACATGTTCAGTTGTCAGAGGTCAACTTTTGAGAGTCTGTTCTTTCTTTTCACAGGCATCCTGGGGATCAAACTCAGGTCAGTTGTATTGTATAGTCAATGCTTGTAATGGTTGAGCCATTCCAATGACTTCCAAGTTTCAATCCAACACCAGTGGTTTTATTTTCATTGTCTTCCTTGTCATATTGCTTCCTCTTTGACAAGGAGTCTTCATCATAGATATGAACACTCACTAACTTTATCAATATCTCTTGCCCTTGTTCCTTGCACACTTGACACTTCTCTACTCTCATTTAACTCACTAAGCTGATTTTCCACATGGAATTCTTCTGACTTCTCTTCAACTCTTCTACACCGAATCAAATACTTTTGGACATAAAATTCCATAGATGCCCTCCTCAGTTTTTAGGTTTTTATCATCTTTCACACCGAACCACTTCCCCTGTTGTTCTAGAATCTCTCCCCACTACTAAAGTCTGCAGTGCTCAAACTCATCTCATAACTTTTAGACAGAACTGTAGAGACAAAGACAAACTTTTATTCTGTGGACTCTCATTTTTTTTGTACTATTGTAATGTACCATTAACATTTTCCATGTCATTACATGACCTTCTACCTCATGACTGATAATAAATATTTTTTTACTGCTTTTCTTAATGGAAATTTTTTTCTTTTATACTGGAAATAACTGGGGGCATTCAACTAGGTTGACTGGAGCTTATGTTGTCTGTGCAGTCATACATCCATACCACCTGCCCCATTGCTTTAGGAAGAGACTAGCAGTTAAGGAAGATGTTGGGCTGTGAGTCACAGATTTACCACATGATGATCTTCCATCTCCAGGGTACTACTCCCGTTTCTCTTATCAGAGATTTCATGCTTTCAGATTCTTCTCCTTCAGTTATATGTAAACAATGTTTTTTATTGTTGGCCTTAATTCTCTGAAGAATTGTCATTTAAATAGGGATTTTCTTTATATGTGTTCTGCTTTTGGTGTGTGGACGCCTTAAATTAATTATAAATGACTTAATTCTTTAATAACTTTCCCTTCATTTGGTGTATTCCTGTGCGTGTTTCCAGTTTTCACCTCATGTAGCTACAGGTGATAATGTGCCTGGCATACAGCAAGATCTTTATAAATACTATCTAGTGAGTTGGCAGCAGCTGGGGTGGCAAATGACATTTAAAAATATCAGCCTTATAAGGGAAGGCTCTTTTAACTTAAAAAAAAATAACATCTAAAAATGCTGTCACATTCATAGAAATAAATAAAAAATGTTAATTATGGTTAAAAAGACACCAAATGTCAAAATAATCTTCAGAAAAATCATTTTTTATTTGAGACAGGATCTCACTATCTAGCTCTGACTGCCATGAAACTCACTACGTAGGCCAGTCTGGCTATGAGTTCAGAACTACTTCTGCTTCCCAAGTGCTGGGATCAAAGGTTTGATCCACTACACCTGGCTGAGAAAAATTTTAAGTATAAAAGTCAAAAAGAAATATACAATCTATAGCTCATTTTACAATCCCTTCCCAAAGGTCTTTTGGACTAATTATTGACATTTAAATGCAAGCCTCAAGCATGGTCAATGAAAGAAATGTAATAGAAGTCTGTCTGCATTTCTCTACCATAGTTCTTGCTTATTTATAGTCTCAGTTGCCTTTTCTATTTAAAAGTTTTTTTTTTCTCCAATCATGATCTCAATACAGCTTCCTCACAGTGAAACCCTTCAGTTCTTGCTTTACTCCTGTTGTGTGCCCAGTGTGCACTTCTGTGAAAGAGTAAGGCTGGCTACTCTAGGGATGAGCTTTAACTGTCAGCTTGACACAACCTGCAATCATCTGAGAGGTCTCAATGGAGGATCTTCTAAATAATCACAACTGGCTGGCATGTCTGGGGGCACATGTACTGACTACCTTAATTGATGTGTAGTAGGACACTTCTCTCTCACCCACCAGTCCCCAAATAATCACTCAGAGACTTAATATTATTTATATATACTCTGCTGATAGCTCAGGCTTATTACCAGCTGACTCTTACACTTAAATTAACCCGTATTTGTTATCCAAGTTTTGTTTTTTTTTTTTCTTTTTTTTTTCTTTTGGTTTTTCGAGACAGGGTTTCTCTGTGGCTTTGGAGCCTGCACTGGAACTAGAGCTTGTAGACCAGGCTGGTCTCGAACTCACAGAGATCCGCCTGCCTCTGCCTCCCAAGTGCTGGGATTAAAGGCATGCACCACCACCGCCCAGCTTGTTATACAAGTTTTGCCATGTGTTGGTACCTTTTCGTAGTACGGCATGTTCATCTTCTTTCTCCCTGCATCTCCTGGCAACTCCTCTGACTCCTCCCCTCATCATCTCAATGTCCTCTGTTTGATTGTTCTGCCCAATTTTATCCTGTGTTGCTATAGGCCAATCAGCTTCTTTATTATTCAGTGAGAGTAAAACATATTCACAGTGTATAGAAGGATTGTACAGCATTGAAATGAGAAGACCCAACCTGAAAAAGGGCAGTGCCATTCCTGGTTTTTCGATCCTGAGTGTATGAGAGTAAAGAAAGTCAGCAGAACAAGAAGGGTGCACGCGTTTATTTCTGCCTTCTCTCTACTGGGGATTCATATGACCAGGTCAGTGAGCTAATCCATTACTCTCCTAAGTGGTATAGGAGGGTTCTTCTGTATTTGGGTTGCTTTCATTGGTTGAATAAAGAAAACTGCCTTGGCTTTTTGTTAGGGCAGCCCTTAGGTGGGCAGAGTAGACAAAATAGAGTTCGTGGAAGAAGGGAAGTGTGAGAGACACCATGATGCTCCAGCCCGAGATGGATGCAGGTTAGAATCTTCCGATAAGTCACCACCTCGTGGTGGCACACAGATTTCTAAATATGAGTTAGACTAATATGTATAAGAGGTTAAAACTAATGGGCCAGGCAGTATTTGAATGAATACAGTTGTGTGTAATTATTCTGGGTATAAGCTAACCAGGGCCAAAAGCAGGCTGTGCAGCCATGTGACCAGGGAGCCGGGTGGGATGGAACAAAAGGGGCCGCGTTCCTCTCAGATGCTGGGAACACAACCCGCACCTATTACAACACCTAAGTTGCTCTTGTCGAGATATTTTATCACAGCAATAGAAGTGAATCCATCTTGAGAAAAAACGTCATGCGACTTTGCCACACCCATTACTGCCTGAGGTAGCATCACCAGCTTACAACTGTGGGGCTGTAGGTGACAGATCTTTTTGGAAAGAATAAGAGTCAAGAGTCGTGAAAATCAGCGTGTCTAGTTTAAGGACAACAAGAAAATCACTCAAGAACAAGAGAAATAATCAAAAGCTGAACAGCTCACTGAGATCACAGGATTTTGAAATCTGAAGTAGCTCATCACTTCTAATAAGTGTGTGAAGTTAATTTTCAATGTCATGACTGGCTTGCTCCTCACTGATGAAAGAGGGAGCGTTTGTTTAGATGCTCCTTTGCATAGACAGCTTCTGGAAGCTGCACAGCCTTATTCATTGCAAGGGTGAGACTGCTTCCATACTTGATATATTTAGATTTTACTTCTGTTGCTTTCAGTCAAAACTACTGGGCTAAGAAATAATACAGACTTAGGAGACTTTCCCTTTGAAAAATAATCATTACTTTTCTGTAATATTATTTTTACACGTAAATTAGTGTTTGTGCTATCGCATTCAGTATTCTAAGTTGTAGAAGGTGCGATGGTGGGTCATGGCAATTGCTTTATTTTACACACATGTCCAGGTAAATGATTACCCTGAAATATGTTTTCTAAGGCTGGGATTCTATAATATAGAGCCTCATGTTGTGGTGACCCACAACCACAAAACTGTTTTTTCATTGCTACCTCATAACTGCACTTTTGCCAGTGTTATTAATTACAATGTAAGTGTCTGTGTTTTCCGACGGTCTTAGACATCCCCCAAGAAAGAGTCATGTGACACCCATTGGGATGGTGACCCACAGGTAGAAAAATATAGCAAGCATAGGAAATCTGCTTCTATAATGCAGATAATACCTAAATAGCAAAGGATAAGTAAAAGCATATGACTTTTTTTAAAACAACTACAGAACTCCACTATTGTTAGTGAAGAAAAAGTCTACATCAATATATATGTAAATGAGCAAGGCTGTCTTTGTTGCAAAAAACCTTCAAGTCCAGACAGCTGGCCAGACATGATCCATGACGCTATGGTGTGTTGGTATATTCTTGTGTCTCTATGTATTTCTGCTTTGCTGGTGTGTCAGTGTCTCCTGCTCAGTTCCAGGACGTGCAGTTTCAGGAGCTCTTCTTCTGTACAGAGCAGTAGGTTTCACTGTGACAAGTTTACCTCTGTATGTTTGACCTCTACCCTCCCCATATCACTTTCTCCCTGATGGTTTCTTCCTCTTCTCAACACTTTCCATTAATCTGTGATTCTACTCCAGGTTCTGAATATGAGAGAAAGCACACAATGTCTGTTTTTCTAAAACCATGCATATCTTAATTTGAGTGTCTCCAAGTCAGTCCATTTTCCTACAGATAAGCTGGTTTCATCCTTTATAATTGAATACTGGTCCATTGTGTGTTCATACAACATTCGTTGTATCTATTTGTCCATTGGACGTCATCTGTGAAGTTTCCATAACTTACCTTGTGGTTAATGTAATGATAAATGGGCATGTAGGTGAAAGTTTCCTGTCCCGACCACCAGCTCCCAAATAACTGGCAGTCACTTTCAAAACAACTGTCTTAGAGACTTTTTAAAAGTATAAATACTCAGCTAATAGCTCAGACTTGTTACTGACTAGTTCTTACAAATTAGCTCATTTCTATTCATCTATGTGCTGCCCCAAGGTCCATGGCTTTTACCTCTACCCCATTTTGCATGTTATATTTGTTCTCTGGCTGGCTGACAACTCCCCTGACTGTGCCCTTCTTCACCCCATCCTTCTCAGTTTGGCTTTCTCACCTAACTGTATCCTGTTCAGCTACTGACTGGTAAGCTTGTTTATTAAATCAATCATAGTGACATATATCCACACAGTGCACAGATGGATCATCCCACAGCATTTTCCTATTTTTATCTAATTGAAAAGGAAGGTTTTTAACTTTAACATAGTAAAATTTATGCACATGTTATCAAAGTACGTATTATAATTATAATATCCAGTCTGCTATTATTTTGTAAAAATAGAGGAAATACTTTATTATCTATCTCATCATCATGTATCTAAAGTTTTACATCTAATTTACCTTTTAATCATAAATAAGGAAAACTATAGTTATAACTATTTGACTTCAGCTCCATTGAAGACCCAAGTAGGGCTAAATGTTAGCTCATGACAGGGATATTAGACCACCCGCATAGTCATCCTAGGTTCTTTTGTGATGTTGGGGCATCCAACTATGGCCTAAAGGCCTGTCATGTCTGACAGACATTTCTAAAAAAACAGAGAATTTGAAGGACTATCCTACCTTGTCTGGACAAAGCATGGAAGATACTTTCTTTTGCATCCTGCTGGTCCAGTTTGGACGGTATCTGTCAGCAATTGAGGCAAGGACAGTTTCTTTGCTCACATGACCATCTTTTGACATAAGGAAATCAAACTCCATATGGAACTTCTTTGATGTCCATCATCTTCTCTGAAATAAATTGGTTCTGCCAGGAGCAGATGTGTCTCACTGTCGAGAAAAGTCTTAGGTCATTAAACCATCTATATGTCATATTCTGTAGGTTTTTGAAGTGGTCAAAGACCATATCATCTTCTGTGGGTCTTCGAATTGTTTGAAGACTATATATCTATCTAAATACATATATATATATGAACTTCAAAAATGACTATAAGTTTAAATATTATAGATGACTACTAATCTGTATTTCTTAATTATATATATTTTTTAAAGAGTTGCATAGGTGCAATACCACAAACAAAAGTATAAACATACATATAGTATAGCAAAAAACACTTTAAATTTATATCCATAAACAAAAATCCATACCAATGTAAAATATTTAAGACTGGTAGCTGTTTTTTTAGTTTAAAAGTTGATTTAAAAATCTACCCTTTTCCCTATCATTTCTACAGCCTCACCCCCCCCTTTTTTTTATAAAAGTGATCCCTGAATCTAATCTCCTTTGTTAAACTTTTTTCCTACTATCACCAATAACAATTTGTAATCAATCCCCCTTAAAAGATAATAAGCATCCATAACCCATCTTTGGGATTGTGAGTGTTGTTTTCTCTACACTGCTTCCTGTTGTCTGGGGGTGTTGGTATTTTGGGAGGCACCTTGAGAAAATGAGGATAACTGTTAAGTCTTGACTAGGTATTTTGTGAAGCTGGGTCATCTCAGTCAGGAGCCTTGAAGATATTCTAGATGCTGGATCACAGGGCCATCCGTTTTCATTGATGTCTGTTCTCCTTGTTCTGAAAATACATAAACTTTTTAAAATAACATACAAGTGTGGAATAAATGGTGTATATAAGTCAGTTAAGAAGGGTAGCTTTTGCTTTATGTTGAGTAGGTATAATATACTTTATGTGTCTTTCAGGTTTTTTTTTATTTTTTTAGGGTTTTTTTTTATGTACATAACCAGTATTTCAGGTGGTCTTCCCTAGTTAAACCTGATTTTCTTTAACCCAGAATGAATCCACACCTTCTCATTTTCACGTGGAAGCAAACTCATAATCTCTCCCCTGAAGCAACATACCTTTTGATTTAAATTTTGATGTCAAGATATTTTGAAAATGTATAGGTTGGTTTAATCTAGCAGCCTTAACTTTTTCCTCAGCAGGCAAAAAATTTAAAGACAACAGTATTGTAATGATTCTGTCCCTTTAAGGGCGAGCCACGCCCACTCCTCCTCTGCCTGTAAGCCTGCAGTGAGTTTCATCCTCTCTGTATCCACCGCTCTCAGGAGAGGCAGACAGGCTTCTCCC
Source organism: Dicrostonyx torquatus (assembly GCA_028555095.1). NCBI lineage: Eukaryota > Metazoa > Chordata > Mammalia > Rodentia > Cricetidae > Dicrostonyx > Dicrostonyx torquatus. The sequence continues at coordinate 2,300,011 of JAQHUG010000268.1, read as the reverse complement.
ACTCCCCCTTCCCTCTCTCCCTCCCCTTCTTTCTTTCCTTCTTTCCCTCCCTCTCTCTCCCCTTCTGTTTCTTCCTCTCCATAATCCATCTTAATAAATGCTTAACTTTAATATCCGTCTGGTCTCATGCTCCCGCTGCCGCTGCATTCGCCACCATGGCCTCCAGCGCAAGCTGGGGACCTCCCGCCGCCATTGGAGACCTGACCATGTGGTCTCGACTTTGGATCCTGCTGATGGGGACCCCAATTATTAATTAAGAACCACAACAACTATAACACACAGTATTCAGACTCTCTGTGCTTTTTCCACCTTTATGTGGCTTTTTAAAACATCACTCTACTCCCTTTTAAGAATTTTATTATTCTAAAACTGTATTTATAAATCTAAGACTGTATATACTCTTTTTCTTCTCTCTCCCAAACCTATGTGTATATTTAAACACACTGTTGTTTTTTTTTTTCAACCTGAGTCTGTCTTTACTGCATATCTGTAATTCTTTTCTGTCTGCATGAGCAAAACCCCAAACCTGCAGCCTGCGGATGGAGCTCACGCTGGCAGCTTAAACTTGCAGGCAGCAGCTGAGAGATGCTTTTTTGTACTGTTGCCTGTGTGAGAGACTGTGGGAACCCACCCTGCTTCTTAGCTCATGGAATACTGGCAGCTGACAGGAGATGTGTTTCTTTACTGTGACCGGCATGAGACACAAGACTAGGAAGTCGAGTTTGGCTCTGTTTTTTTGTGTGTTTAGAACATTTTTTAAAAACATTCTCAGGTCTTACAGGGATCTACACTCTACATTGGTCATCCTTTGTAGGCAGAAATCTCCTGTCCCTACCACCTGCTCCCAAATAACTGACTTAGAGAGTTACCATACATTATAAATACTCAGCTAATAGCTCCGGCTTATTACTAACTAGCTCTTACAACTTAACCCATTTCTATCAATCTGTGTGATGCCCTGAGGGCTCAGGATTTTTACCTCTGTCCTAGTTTGTGTGTCTGATTTGTTCTCTGTCTCTCTGGCAACTCCCTCATCCCATCATTCTCAGTTGGGCTTCCTGGCCTAACCTTATCCCGTTCAGCTACTGGTTGGTCAGCTCGTTTCTTAAACCAATCATAGCTACATATATTCACCCAGTGTACCTAAAGACCATTCCATAGTATGGGTACATACCTAGGAAGTATAGCTGGATCACATGGCACTTCTACTTTTGGAGTAAGAAAATTCCATATGATTTCATAGTGGCTAGATTATTTTATAGCTTTATCAATAATATATGAGGGTTCTGTTTTCTCTTAATCTCTCTAAGTGTTTGTTACTTTTTGTTTCCTTGGTATCTGTGTGACTCTCCCTCTCTTACATAAATCTTTATGTGTGTCCCTTCAGTTAGCATTTTGGGAATGTATCCATAAGATATAGTCAAGTGAATTAGTATCTATTTCTTTTTATCTATGTTTCATATAGCATAGCCTATATAATGGAGAAGATATAGTTTGCCTGGTTTCCAGATAGTGGGCATTTATATCACCTCTGGTTCTTAGCGCTTATGGATTAGGCTTCTCTACATGTTTTCATTATCTGGGACGTTTGTCTAGCCTTAGTTTGGTGATTATATTATTAAAGATATATTGAGGTTTTTCCAAATTCCACGTCTTTCATGAAATCAGGAGAAATTCCAGCCCTTACATATTTACAAACTGTTTTCTATTTTTGCATTTTTTATTCTAGAATTTAGATTATACAATACAGTGCTACATATATATATATATGTGTGTGTGTGTGTGTGTGTATATACATACATGTACAGTCCTGTACATGATTAATACGTGGCCATGTTGTAGTCAACCTGAGTACATCAATGAGGTAATTTTAATGATTTATCGGCATGTGTACAGGTTCCTCTGCATTCTCAAATTTGGTTTTTTTGGCATGAGATTAGCTTTTCTTTTCCTTGAGCATTTTAGCTTCTCATTGATAATTTTGCTTTCTGTGTAAAGATCCCATAATAGTTCACACATTGAAGGGATAATGTAATTATTTGAATACATTTGTATCATGTATTTTGTGAAGTTTTGGTTGATAACAACTGGAACCTTCTAGACATTGTTACTCGTCTCTTTTTTACATATCTAGTAATTTTTGGTTGTGAAAATAAACTTTATTTTGTGATGGGAGTGTGTGTATATGTCCACACGCATGTTTGTATGTCAGAAATCAACCACAGTGTAAGTCCTCAGGAACTTGTTTTGGAGGTAGAATTTCTTCTTTGGCCCTGGGGTTCACTGATTCCATTAGGCTGACTGGCCAGTTGACCATGGATTCATGGGGTCTCAGTTTCCCCAGCACTGGAATTGCAAATATATGGCACCATAAATGGTACTGGGGATCAAATTCCTGCCTCATATTTGCAGGTAAATACTATACTATTGAGCTATTTCTCTAGCCCTGAGAAGTGGCCATCTAGATTGTAACCAGTCTAGTTGGCAACATGGACCTGGGAGGATGGAGTATAAATACAAGGTGGACTAAAGTCTCATGCCATAGTCAACTTTATTTAGAGCCTCAGAAAATTAATACTCTGATAGTTAAGAGAGGTCAAATGAGCAAGGCTCACATGAGTTTAGGCTCTATATAGTCACAGGACGACCCATGCTTGGAGACACTTTTGAATAACAAAAGTAGGATGATGGGTAATCTGAAGTAAACCCACTCCTATTCAGTACACCCAAGAGGCATGAAACCACAGTCCAAGAAAAAAGTTATGTGATAGAAGAACAGAGATTACAAGACTTTGCTTGTCGCCTTGGTGTTATCTCACAAGCTCTCAGAAGTCTTCTTACATAGCTTCCTTCATGTTCTGACGCTGGATAATACTAATAAGTTCTGATAGCTTCTTTGTCTGTCGTGATGGTCTCTTTACCCCCTCACTGTGCCGTAAGGAGTAGTTACCCTGCTAATAGAGAAATCATCTCTGCACAGGGGGCAACAACGAATGCTTAATTCAGCGTTTTCCCCGTTCGGGTGCTGTCCTTCAGCCTGGCTCTCTAGGGGGTTCCCTGACCATGTGCAGCTTTTTGATGACCCAAGAATGCAGGTCACTAACAGTTGGGGCTCATCCTTCATCTGATCCTGCTGCCCCTGGGACTTCTGCCTGGGGACGAGTCCTTTGCCTATCTTCACTTGGAATGCTTCCAGCTTGAGACGTCTCTGCCTTTGGCCTCCTAGGCTGTGTACAAGTCAGAATCTCTCTAGTCACAGGTACAGTAGAACCCCAGATACTAGCACACAAATCACGGTGGTTGAACACAGGTTTGGGCAGGATGTAGAGGCTGATTTTGTAGTCTCATTTCTTTTTTTCTTTTTTTTTTTTTTGTTTTTTGTTTTTTGGTTTTTCGAGACAGGATTTCTCTGTAGCTTTGGAGCCTGTCCTGGAACTAGCTCTTGTAGACCAGGCTGGCCTTGAACTCACAGAGATCCGCCTGCCTCTGCCTCCCGAGTGCTGGGATTAAAGGCGTGCGCCACCACCGCCCGGCTGGCTTCTTGATTCTTAAACCGTGTGGAAGCATGGATTGTCTTAAGCTGCGAAGTTATAGAAGTGTGTTACTTCTTTATGACAGATATGGAGTACCATTTGTTCGTGAATGGAATGAAATGCTCTAGGATTCCTCTAGTAAGAATGATGATGCGTGTCGAGCTGGGGAGATGGCTTAGTAATTCAGAGCACTGGCTGGTCTTCCAGAGGACAGGGACTTGATTTCCTTTGTCTACGTGGTGACTCACAACTGTTTGTAGCCAAGAGATCGGATGCCCGCCCTCTTCTGGCCTCCGTCAGCGGCAGGAACGCCAGTGCTGCACACACATTCAGTGAGTCAAAAATAAATTGGTTAAAGCAAAGAAGAGAGTGATGTATTTTGGAGGCTGAGGACACGCAGAAGAGGGGCCCTGGGTTGAGGACCTAGCACTGCAGCAGGGTTCCTGACTGCGATGTATGAGGCCCTGCGTTTTCTCTCAACACATAAAACATTAAGGTTAGACAGAGACTTGGGGCAGGATACACAGTCTGATTTTGTGAAATCTTCTGTTAAATTTCCAGTGTCTCTATATCTCTGTATTCATCATTTACTCAATATAACCAAAAAAAAAATAACCAAACTAAACTATAACAGAAAATGAAAAGCAAATGAAGGAAAGAAGGAAGGAAGAGAAAAAATGGATTTGGATTGAGATTGTGTCGGGTTAAATGAATGAAATACAAACAAAAATATTTTCCAGGATTGAAATAAAATGAATAATAATGATAATTAAATATAAGGTATAGTATCAAATAAAGAAATAAGATAATTAGGCAGAATTAGATGTATTTATTTGATCTTTCAGTACTGTCCTTTTTCTGGTATCATCCCTGACTTTTTCTCCTGCTTTTAAATGTCTTTATAGGGCTGGAGAGATGGCTCAGAGGTTAAGAGCACTGATTGTTCTTCCAGAGGTCCTGAGTTCAATTCCCAGAAACCACATGGTGGCTCACAACCATCTGTAATGAGACCTGGTGCCCTTTTCTGGCATGCAAGCATACATGGAAGGAATGTTGTATATATAATAAATAAATCTTTTAAAAAAATCTTTATAGATGTACATTACAGAATTCCACTGAAAATATAGTTTATGGACTTTTTTCTTTTCTAGTTTGTTTTTAGCTGAAAACTGGGAACTATGTCAGTCTAACGACGTCCTCAGAGACTGCCCTCTTGTCTTGTAGAGCCCTTCCTTCCGTGTACGAGAGCCATCCGTCACACTGCTTCCCCTAGAACTTCCTGGGCTCCTTTCTCTCGCGTTTATGAGCCAGAGCTCCATCCCAAGGAAAGCACTCTTCTCTAGTACAAAACAGAGCTGTTCAAAGGCGGGTTAATATTTACAGAATTCTGGATTATGGAACTAGAAGTGGGATAGGTTCTTGTTTCCTCTTTCTCTAATTTTAAAGGAGGAAACAGCAGGGCTATGTTGACTTCTGAGGACCCGTTTCTCTGATGGATTAACAGGAACTTGACTCACGTCGTGTAATCTTTATGTTTAACTACTGTGTTATATCAGAGAGAAAACACTGAGCCTGAACCTCTGCTTTGGCATCACAGGAGATGAGTCTGATTTAGTATGCATAGCCTCTCTGTTTTAAAATGTTCCTGTGGAGATGTATTGGCGTTTGGAAACCAAAGGCGGACAAGTTCATTAACTGACGGGACATTTGGGAAATGCTATTACATTACAATCCGATGGACAATTCTGTCCCAGCCGCCTTCAGCAGAGTTTAGGTCTTGCTTGAGACTTGATATTGCAAATGCCATTTTCGCCACCTAGTGGTTATTAAGATTTTTTTTTTTTTTGGAAACCAACTCTTCTTTAGTCCCCATTGGTAAAGTATAAAAAAAAAAAATTTATAGGTAACATACAAAAAATTACATATATTACAATCTACCAGATACATTAATACTTAGAATAAAATAATAAGGGAAATAATGAAGCTTATGATATTTATTATTAATGATATATATAATAGTCTTTCTTATTAACATCAAACTGGTGAAATATAAAGATCTAAGTCCAAATGCTCTTTTAAAAGATGTCTTGTGTGACTGGAGAGATGGCCCAGAAACTAAGAGCACTGGCTGTTTGTCCAGGGGACTCAGGTTCAATTCCCACCACCCATATGGCATCTTACAAACTGCCTGTGACTCGACCTCCGAGGGAGCCCACACCCTCACATAGACATGCATGCATGTAAAACATCAGCGCACACAAAATAAAAATAAATCAATCACTGCAAACCATGCCCCTTACTAGTTAATCCTAAATAGCAAGAATAAAAAAAATTAAGATCTGTTAAAAAGGCAGCAACAAATTTTAACATTTTTCTAGACATATAAAGATGAACACCGCATATTCTATTAATTTATGAATGACGCTACTGATGCCATTTCAAAACTGGTTCAATGAAATAGAAAAGCAAATAAATAAATGGGCAAATGGAGACAAAGTTGGCATTTTTTATCAGAGAGGCTCAATGGAACTTCCCTTAACACGCTTTGCATGCCTCTGGTTAGAAATCACGGTGTGGTGCTCTGAGCCAGCTATGATGTGCAGAAGTGTAAGGCAGACTTAAATCAGAGGGTGCTCAGAAGTGCAAGTTATAGACAATTCTCCCCTGCATGCTGAACAAATTCTGTTAGCCACTGCAGGTTCCACCACATACATGCCTTATTAGTTGATGGGCTACTTGAAAATAGAAGCACCTACTGCTTACATGTAAGACACGCCACACCCAACTTCTGCTTTTGAATGAAACCTAGAACCAATTTTCTGCTCTCATACTTTCTTGTGTTTCAGTGCACACTCACAGTGTTACATTTTTTTTTTCACTCTATTTTTTTTTTAAGACAGGCTTTCTCTGTAACTTAGGAGCCTGTCCTGGAACTAGTTCTTGTAGATCAGGCTGACCTAGAACTCACAGAGATCTACCTGCCTCTGTCTCTCGAGTGCTGGAATTAAAGGCATGTGCCACCACCACCCAACTCACTTTATAATTTTTTAAAAGTTGGTGTATTTATGGGATATTGTGTGATAATTACACACACCACACACACATACATTTCTCTCTTATCTCATTCCAATTCCTTAAGGATTCAACACTTCTTTGTGTTAGGAAACATTGAACTTTCTTCCAATTCCTTATAAATGTATATTTAATTGTTGTAAACTGTAGTCATTCTTTGAGATGGCTAGTCATATGTTAGCCTAGGCTATAAGAGTTGGATTTCAGCATCATAGTCAACAACTTGTTAATCAAGGACCGTAATTGCAGGAATCTACTGGTCAGAGGGATGGGACTTGAGCTACAGTTCTAGCCGTAGGAGAAGTGCGCATCCAGGATTCACAGTCTAAACTGCGTTTAAGTGTCCTAATTCTAAACCGAGTGGTGGTGTCACATCCCCTTGATCCCAGCACTTGGAAGGCAGAGTTATGCAGATTTCTGAGTTTGAGGCCATCCCAGTCTGTAGATCAAGTTCTAAGACAGTCAGGGCTACACAGAGAAACTGTCTCCAAAAACTAAAGAGGGGGGAGGATGGAAGGAGGGAGGGAGAGAGGGAGGGAGGGACAGAGAGAGGGAGGGAGAAAGGGAGAGAGAGAGAGAGCGAGCCTTAAATCTAAATCTTACATGGTTACTATCTAGTAGGAGACTTTCTAGTAGAGACCATGGATTGATCCCTCCTATAAGAGTCAGTGTAGTAAGAAGGCCACTTGTTTGTCCCGGATACCCAGAACTGAAATAATCACACAGAAACCGTATTAATTAAATCACTGCTTGGCCCATTAGCTCTAGCTTCTTATTGGCTAACTCTTACATCTTAATTTAACCCATCTCCATTAATCTGTGCATCACCACAAGGTCATGGCCTACCAGCACGGTTTCAGCGCGTCTGTCTCCAGCAGCGGCTCCGTGGCTTCTCCCTAACTCCACCTTCTTCCACCCTGCATTCAGTTTGGTTTTCCAGCCTAGCTAAGTTCTGCCTTGCTATAGCAGTTTCTTTATTCATTAATGATAATCGCAGCATACAGAGGGAAATTCCACAACTCAGTATAAATGGGTCTGAATTCCACCTGGGCAGAAAGAAAATAACCATCAAGAAAGCTGTCTATTCTAGAGACTTTAAGAAACAGTGTCATCAAATCCCCCTAGAAATGAAGGCTGGCACAGTTGTCCCGTGGGCATTTTTCAGACTCACCTCTTCAAGACTGCGGCCCACACAGCAGTCTCCTGGTCTCTCACCACAAGAGTGTTTTCCTCCACAATGGTGTCATTGGCCACGGGCCACTCTCACGGGAGACAGCACTTTGCTCTCCTGAGCAGGAGACTTTCCTTCTCTTCTGTGCCTCACCATTTCCTCTGATGGATTTCAATAGATTATCATGAGTGTTGTCCCGCGCAACTGTCTCGCCAGCAAGAACGACGCGGTACACAAGGATCCTTCTGCAGTAAGCTTTAATGCTTCTTAAGAGGGAGAAGCATAAGCTTCCAGAGCGGAGACCCAGAGGTGGGGAAACCCTTCCCTTAAATAGAGGCTTCTCCTCGCCTAGGACGTGTCAGCCCCTGGTTGGCTGCAACCCATAGCACGAGATGACGCCACGGGATAGGTGGGATGGGACCAGGTGGAAAAACCCTTCGCATATGCGCAATGCACCTGTTTATTATTCGGGAACACAGGATATGAGCGCCATCCTGCAATGTCGAATAGCGGGCGCGGCTCCCCACAGAGTGTTATCCTTTTTATATGGGGGGGTCCCCGGCAGCTTGCTGCGGGTCCCCAGGGTCGAGACCACGTGGTCAGGTCTCCAGTGGCAGCGGCGGCCCGGGCACCTGAGACCATGCCAGCATGTCCCCACGGTGGCTGGTAGTCCCCGGCAGCTTTGTGGCAGCTAGCAGCCACTAACCATGTGGCGGCTGAGGGCAAGTGAGAGACAAGACATAGACCATGTAGAGTAAACTTAAACATTTATTAGGATTATAGAAGGGAAAGAGGAAAAGAGAGGGGAGAGAGAGAGAGAGAGAGAGAGAGAGAGAGAGAAGAGAAGAGAAGAGAAGAGAAGAGAAGAGAAGAGAAGAGAAGAGAAGAGAAGAGAAGAGAAGAGGAAGCACAGCTGCCTCAACAGAGAGCAGGAACAGAAGACAAGGGTCTGTGGCTGCAGACAGGGAGGGAGTGGGCGTGGCTTGTCTGTTAAAGGGACAGAAATCATTACAATGAGGATAATTGGAGAGGCCAATGCTAGATCCCATTGACAGTCCTACTGTCCCCCAGAATACTAGCGTTCCTATCTTGGCTGTTGCTGAAATAATTCAGTCTGACGTTCAGGCTGAATAAATAAATTTCCTTTCACCATTTCCTTGAATCTACGGCCTGGGTTACCTGAGTGACTACAGGGGTAAGTCTTTAAACCCACCACCAACACGCTTGCTCCAGAGACTCCGAAGAGTTCAGAATGGATTTGGCATGAGTTTGAATTCCGAGCATGTCCTAAAGATGAGTCTCACCTGCCACACAACAGCGTATCTCCATCAAGAAATCAAGAGTTCTCCGCTCTGTCTATACAGAGGAGCGGTTCTCAGCAGGCAGGCACCTCGGAACCGTCTGCAGCTCATCAGAGCACTAATTACTGAGTTTGCACTGTAAGCAGGTCTCAGGTGAGAGCATCCGGGTGCTGTTGCTGTCGGGAGAAAACTTGCACCTTGAAGACTGCTCATGTAGATGCTGCCAGCATTCAGCTTTCCTGTGACCTAACTCTTCAGCGTTTAAGCACTCAATCTAATTTTAACAGGCGTCGCACAACACACCCATTTTCCCGATTCACCTAATGCCAGAGGGAGAAAAGTCTGTATTCCCACAATTGTGTGTGGAATTCATTTTCAGTATGAGGGAGGATGTATTCCATTATGAATTTTTGATCACCCTTTTCTAAAAGCTAAAGTTGTTTGCTGTTCTTCACAGGATAACAGACGAACACAGCATTTTGAAAGCTTTTGTTCAAGAGGAGAAGTAAACCCGGGATTGCTGGGAGTAGAAACACCTAGGAAATGAGTCAAACACAGATTAATCTCAGTGCAAATTATTCTAACTATATAGAATAAGTTAGAGTTAATAAGAATCTTAGTGATGCAGACGATGTCCCACTAAATTAATATCAATCACTCCACTATTCTTGCTGGGCACCTGCACAGGGCCGAGCAACAAACACGGCCAGAATGCGCTCACAGTAGCCTGGCTGCTTTCCAGGACGCTCTGTAAGCTGTGACTACATGACTAAATCATGCTGAAGTTTCCTTCACCTCCCTTCCCCAGCTTCCTGGGAAGTCCAAACTATGAATATCGCTTCTGAGAACCTGGAGCATCCAGAGATCCTGGACTTGCATATTGTTTGGTGTGTGTGTGTGTGTGTGTGTGTGTGTGTGTGTGTGTGTTTGCTTTGTTTAAACTCTTCTGAGTTGAATTGCCCTCAGAGCTTTCCTTTAAACAGTATTACAATGATACTGGGTTTTTGTTTGTTTGTATAGTTGGCTGTTCTAGATAGGGATTTTTTTTTTTCTCTGTGTAACCGATCTGACTGTCCTGAAACTAGTTCTGTAGACCAGGCTGGCCTCGAGCTCACAGAGCCTGCCTCTGCCTCTCGAGTGCTGGGATTAAAGGCGTGCGCCACTGCTGCCGGGCACAATGGTACTATTTTAAAGAAAGGCCTTAATGTTCCACAGTTACCTGCCGTAACTTTGCCTTAACCTAATTAACAAGCTGCTTGACTTTCAGTTCATCATTGGACCCCTTTGAGTTTATTTGAAAAGTGATCGATGGCTCTCCTTCATTGTATATTTATCAGCATTAACTATGGGTGCAAATATCAAGGAATGCTTATTGAAAATGTCTAAGTAGAAGAATTATACAATGAACGCTGACCAGTCCATGATTCTTTAAAATCTTCATTATTTTTTGTTGCATGCAAGATGGAAACACTCCACTCTTAGGAGCCATAGCATTTACACAAATAAATTCATCATCTTCAAAACTTTCTATTTTATATCATAGAAAATTATTTTGCAAATGCTTTATCATACTTATATAAAAAAGACTCCTACCTAGAGACAGAGAGGTAGCTTAAAACAGTAACTTTTAACCTATTTCATTTATCGGTTGCTGTAAACCTTGCTTGGGTGGCAAAAAAAAAACCCCAAAAACCAAAAAAACAGCAACATGAAAACAGTTAGAAACACAGCATGTAGCGTGAAAAGAACACACCCAAGAAACATATACATTAGCATATTACATTTGAATAAAAAGAAATGGTACTTGAATACTTATTATTTTCGTATGTGTGTTTTCCTTTCTGCCCTTTGCCCACACGTAGGGTTGGAGACATGGAGGGCAGCCAGCTACCTTGAGTCTGAGCAGCCAGCTTCTCAGGTGGCTGATGCACCAAGAGTCGTGCGGTACTGGGCATCTCTGCCAGCAGCAGTGAAGTGGAGGAAACTAGGTGGCCTTAATGACTGACTTAATGCTGCGTGAAGGGTTCTTTTGGGACGAGCAGAGCACAGGTTTTGGTGTGCGTAGGTTCAGTGGGTTGCTGTCAGCCAGCATGCACAGAGTACTAAATCTTGAAGAATTCAGGATTAAGTGGAAAACTTGAAGGTGAAGGCACCGGGAAGTATGTAGATCCCGTTGCCAAGCAACTTTTACAATGTGAACATGTGCCAGGCACTTCATTTACGCATTCATTCTTTTATTTCACTGATTAAGGAATCTAGCAATACAATCTCTTTCATTTTGCTTTTCCTGGATTCTATATAAGAAACAAGATATTACATAATTTTAAGGCAAAACAAAGTATAAGTATCTTAGTTTGTAAAGTATATATATATATATATATATATATATATATATTGGTTTTTCAAGACAGGGTTTCTCTGTGGCTTTGGAGCCTGTCCTAGAACTAGCTCTTGTAGACCAGGCTGGTCTCGAACTCACAGAGATCCGCCTGCCTCTGCCTCCCGAGTGCTGAGATTAAAGGCGTGCGCCACCACCGCCCGGCATTGTAAAGTATATTTTAATCAAGTCTATTGTTTGACATGTGATGATAATATTTCTTGACCGATTAATAAGCAATTACAATTTTATTAGACAACATTATCCAAGTTTACAGATGATAGAATTTTCATATATTAGTAAGGTCACATTTTAAGGTTTATTTACAGTCTTCAAAGTATGAGGAAACTAATAAGATTTGGTGAATAATATTAACAACGATGTTGGGGATGCTAGGTGGCTTCTTTGTTTAATCTTGAGATCTTCTCAGTATGTTGCCCAGGTTGGCTTTTAGCTTACTGTGTAAACTGGTTTCAAACATGCTTGATCCTCCTGTCTCACTCCTCCCGGTTCCCGGATTACATGCATGTACCAGCACACTCTAGTGCTGTGTTGTGACTGATAAAACACTAACAGAGATGACACATAGCAAAGCCAAATCTACCACAGTTTGCTCATAGGCTAGGTGCAGACCTCAATAATAGGATGCCAATGCTGCCTCAGCAAAGAGCAGATCAGACACAGACAAAAATAATTACTACTACTGATTAGCCATTAAATGATGTTTTGCTTGAGAACTCTAGTGTGTTACACTATTTACATGTCTTTGTAAAATCGGCTTAGCAGTGGAGCTAAGTGGATACATTCATTCTCTGAGTGGGCACAGGTATGCAGTCAGAGACCGGTTTCAGTTATCTAAAGGAAGAGCAGCATCTGACACGTCAATAATAAAATGTAAACACATGCATGAAAGTGGAGGGAAGACTCCAGATTCAGGGAATGTGCTATTTTTCTCCTAAGTGTCTTTTGATGTCTTCTACAAAGGTTGACGTAATATCGTTCTTACAAAACAAGTCAACTAAAGGCCACATTTTCCCAGTTGGATCTAACTCAGTTACTTCTCTCTATTTTGTTTTTTCACCATGGATAGTTCAAGTGAAGGGAAAGGATATCCATTATCCTTTAATGATGGGGAAAGGTTTTAGCCAATCAAGCTAATAGCCACGCCCGCCATTAGCTAATTATTTGGGTTGGGCCATCAGGTTCCCCTGATGAATAAAAGGGATGGGCCACGTGCTCTCTCGCTCTCTCTCTCTCTCTCTCTCTCTCTCTCTCTCTCTCTCTCTCTCTCTCTCTCGGTCTGCTGCTCTCCCTTGGAAAGCGTGGGATCCTGGATCTGTTATCGTGAGTTTGTTTATATTCTTCCATCTATTAAAATATATATATTCTAAAGATAGCTGGCTTGGGTAATTACATCATTAATTACATAGACACTTGGCGCCCCAGGTGACTGTATATGAATATACCTGAATAACAAGATGGAATTTATTTGAGCCTTTTTGAACCTATTTGAACCTTAGAATTTATTGGACTTTTTGTGTCCTAAAAGCTGCTGGATTTAGGATATAACCCCATTTTTCTTAACACTAATAGTTTCTGAATATAAATGAGTGAAAATCCAGGAAGTTTCTGAAAGCATCAAAACCCTACCACATATTAAGAACAGAAGATTCTTGGTTTAAGAGAATTACATGGTCGTTTGAGTTTTGCTTTTACTTGGTTGGCCCTGCATGAGTCTCCTGGGAACTTAGGTAGGTGCCACCATGCCCTGAAAGGCAGGGCTTTTTAATTTTGTGGTAATATCAAGTGAATAATTATTTGAACATTGCTATAAGCGTTTTCAGAGAAATTTTTGCATATTATTTCCATTTTTAAACATCATTTTTATCGTGACCAAAATAATACACACTGGTTCCTGAAACATGACATTTAACACAGTTTATAGAGCATCCTTCATAAACCAGTAATGTAGTTCTCTTTGGAGAGAATCGATGAGACAGTGCTAGTGATTTTCAAAATAGAAACCAAGTATCTTGTGTAAGAGAGAATTTTAAGCTAATAACCTTTAATTACTCAATGCGTCCACTAGATAGCGCTATAAGACTTTGGACTCTAATGTGAAAGAAATACTAAATAATTTTAAAATTATGTTTGATAATAGCTTTCACCGAATTCCAACAGAAGGCTAAATCTGGGACATTAAGTCAATGTTTTGGTTTAAAGTATTTCTGAACATTGAGATCATTCCACTATGCATTGTCTTTTTACTTCTGGAAATTAAACTCTATTCTAGATATCAATTTTAAGTAAGAGGCTTTTTCAATTTCTTTGTTCAATCCCCCACGAAGCATATGTAGAGAAATATTCAGATGATCGTTGTCAAAATTTGTGTGCCGTATTTTTAATTCTGTCGTTGCATTAGACCGATGGAAATGCTTTGCTAGTATAAAAAAATGTGTGAGTATGCCTGCGGCAAATACACTCCTAAGTCACACGTAGTTAGAAATCAAATGCCGAGCTGCAGGGTCCTGGTCATTGTCACAGTCTCCGAATCCCATCAGCATGTCTAAGATAATAAAAACAGGAAAATGCAATGCACTGCCAAAAATCAAAGACATTATCAGTGCGGAGGAACCACTGAAGGGTTTGGGAAGTTATGAAGTCCGTAAGCTTCAACAAATAAAATTACAAACATTATTTATCAAGGAAGAATGAGCGATCCAACGTACGGGAAAGCTGGTGGGACATTCCCCCACCATAAGCAAAAGCCAAGTTCAGCTATGGCAAGCCAAGGAGGACAAGACAGGAAGCAGGACCCCTCCATGGCCTCTGCATCCGCTCCTGCCTCATGAACCTGCCTTGAGTTCCTGATCTGATTTCTTTTTTTTTTTTTTTTTTTTGGTTTTTCGAGACAGGGTTTCTCTGTGGCTTTGGAGCCTGTCCTGGAACTAGCTCTTGTAGACCAGGCTG